>REGO01001558.1:52481-62545 GCA_010120015.1 Rhombomys opimus | reverse complement strand
GTATGTCGCTCGCTCAATTAGGAATACAGGAAAACTGAAAAGTGATATCTCACACTATACGGCACAGAAACAAGTTTCCAACAAAAGAAGAGAAACGGAAAGCACAAAGCTGTAAGCTAATTCAAATGTGTCGCCTGCTCAATTAAGAAAACAGGAAAAGTAAAAAGCAGATATATCGCACTCTACAGCAGGGAAACAAGTTTCCAATGAACGAACAGAAACACAAAGCAAAAATAAGATACAGCGTACTCTACAGCACAGAAACAGGTTTCCAACGAATGATCAGAAATGCAAAGCACAAAGTTGTAAACTAATTCACATACGTGTCACCCGCTCAATTAGGATAACAGGAAAACGGAAAAGTGATATGTCTCACTCTACAGCACAGAAACAAGTTACCATCAAAAGAATAGAAACGCAAAGCACTACATTGTAAATTAATTCAGATGTGTGTGGCCCGATCAATTAGGACAACAGGAAAACTGAAAAGTGATATATCGTACTCAACAGCACAGAAACAAGTTACCATCAAAGGAACAGAAAGGCAAAGGACTATGTTGTGAACTAAATCACATGTGTGTCGCTCGCTCAATTAGGAATACAGGAAAACTGAAAAGTGACCTTAGCCCTACACCTAACCCTAACCCTAGCCTTAGACATAACCCTAGCCCTAGCCCTAACACTAGCCTTACCCTAACCCTAACTCTAACACTACCCTTAGCCCAAACCCTAACCCAAATCTTAACCCTAGTCTTAGACCTAACCCTAACCCTAAAGCTGAACATAAACGTCGCCCTAACCCTAACCCTAAACTTGACCCTAAACCTAACACTAACCCTAACCCTAGCCGTAGCCCTAACGCCAAAAATAACGCTAACCGGAACCCTAACCCTAGCCCTAACTCTAAACCTAACCCAACCCCAGCTCCTTACCTTAACCCTAACCCTAGGCCTAACCCTAACCCTAAACCTAGCCCTAGCCCTAACCCCAACCCTAACCCTAACCCCAACCCTAAACCTAACCCTACACCTAGACCTAACGCTAACCCTATGCCTAACCCTAACTTTGACCCTATCCCTAAGCCTAGCCATAACCCTGAACCTACCCTAATCCTAGCCCTAGCCCTAATCCTAAACCTAAACCTAACCCTAACCCTAAACCTAGCCCTAACCCTAACCCTGCCTTAGACCACACCCTAGCACTAAACTTAACCCTAGCCTTAGCCCTAACACTAAACCTAAAGCTAACTGTAACCGTAGCCCTAACCATAACCTAACACTAGCCCTGACCCTAAACCTAACCCTAACCCTAACCCTAGCCGTAGCCCTAAACCTAACCCTAACTGTAGCCCTAGCCATAACCCTGACCCTAGCCCTAATCCTAGCCCTAGCCCTAACCCTAACCCTTGCTTTAGACCACACCATAGCACTAATCTTAACCCTAGCCTTAGCCCTAACACTAAACCTAAAGCTAACTGTAACCCTAGCCCTAACCATAACCTTAGCCCTAGCCCTAAACACTAACACTAACCCTAACCTTGACCCTAACCCTAAACCTATCCCTAAGCCTAGCCATAACCCTGACCCTAGCCCTAAAACAAACCCCAACCCTAACCCTAACCCTAACGATAGCCCTGACCCTAACCCTAACCCTAAACCTAACCCTAGCCGTAGCCCTAAACTTAACCCTAACCGTAGCCCTAGCCATAACCCTGACCCTAGCCGCAATCCTAGCCCTAGCCCTAACCCTAACCCTAGCTTTAGACCACACCCTAGCACTAATCTTAAACCTAGCCTTAGCCCTAACCCTAAACCTAAACCTAAACATAACCCTAGCCCTAACCCTAACCCTAGCCCCAAACCTAAGCCTAACTTTGACCCTAACCCTAACACTAAACCTAACCCTAGCCGTAGCCCTAACCCCAAAAATAATCCTAACCCTAACCCTAACCCTTACCCTAACCCTAACACTAACCTTAAACCTAACCCTAGGCCTATCCCTAACCCTAAACCTATCCCTAGCCCTAAACCTAACCCTAGCCTTACACCTAACCCTAGCCCCAACCCTAACCTTAGCCCTAGCCCTAACCCTAACCCTAGGCCTAACCCTAAGACTAACCCTAACCCTAACCCTAACCATGACTCTAACCCTAAATCTAAACCTAACACTAGGCCTAGAACAAACACTAACCCTGACCCTAACCCTAACCCTGACCCTAACACTAGCCCTAACCCTAACCCTAACCCTAACCCTAAGCCTACCCCTAGCCCTAAAACTAACCCTAACCCTAACCCCAACCCTAGCCCTAATCGTAAACCTAAACCTAACCCTAACCCTAAACCTAGCCCTAACCCTAACATTAAACCTAGACCTAATCCTAACCTTAGCCTTAGCCCTAACCAAAAATCCAACCCTAAACATAGCCCTAGACCTAGACCTAATGCCAAGCCTAGCCCTAAACCTAAACCTAACCCTATCCCTAAGCCTAGCCATAATCCTGACCCTAGCCCTAATCCTGGCCCTAGCCCTAACCCTAACCCTACCCTTAGACCACACCCTAGCCCTAAACTTAACCCTAACCTTAGCCCTAACCCTAAACCTAACCCTAACACTAGCCCTAGCCCTAACCCTAACCCTAGCCTTAGACCACACCCGAGCCCTAATCTTAACCCTAGCCTTAGCCCTAACCCTAAACCTAAAGCTAAGTGTAACCCCAGCCCTAAACCTAACCTTAGCACTAGCCCTAAACCTAACCCTAACCCTAACCTTGACGCTAACCCTAACACTAAACCTAACATTAGCCGTGGCCCTAACCCCAAAAATAATCCTAACCGTAACGCTAACCCTAGCACTAACTCTAACCCTAACAGTAGTCCAACTCCTTACCTTAACCCTAACCCTAGGCCTAACCCTAACTCTAAAGCTAACCCTAACCATTGCTCTAGCCCTAAACCTAACCCTAACGATATCCCTAAGCCTAGACACAACCTTGACCATAGCCCTAATCCTGGCCCTACCCTAACACTAACCCTAGCCTTGCACCATACCCTAGCCCTAATATTAACCCTAGCCTTAGCCCTAACCCTAATCCTAAACCTAAACATAACCCTAGCCCTAACCCTAACCTTAGACCTAGCCATAACCCTAACCCAAGCCCCAACACTAAGCCTAACTTTGACCCTAACCCTACCACTAAACCTAACCCTAGCCCTAGCCCTAACCCCCAAAATAATCCTAACCCTAACCTGAACCCTAACCCTAACCCTAACACAAACCTTAACCCTAACCCTAGGCCTATCCCTAACCCTAAACCTATTCCTAGGCCTAAACCTAACCCTACCCTTAGACCTAAATCTAGCCCCAACCATAACCTTAGCCCTAGCGCTAACCCTAACCCTAGCCCTAACCTAAGACTAACCCTAACCCTAATCATGACGCTAACCCTAAATCTAAATATAACACTAGGCCTAGACAAACACTAACCCTAACCCTTACCTAACACTAGCCCTAGCCCTAACCCTAACCCTAACCCTAACCCTAAGCCTAGCCCTAGCCCTAAACCTAACCCTAACCCTAACCCCAGCCCTAGCCCAAATCGTAAACCTAAACCTAACCCTAACCCGAAACCTAGCCCTAACCCTAACATTAAACCTAGACCTAACCCTAACCTTAACCTTAGCCCTAACCAAAACTCCAACCCTGAACCTAGCTCTAGACCTAGACCTAACGCCAACCCTAGCCCTAACCCTAAACCTAACCCTATCCATAAGCCTAGCCCTAATCCTGGCCATAGCCCTAACACAAACCCTAGCCTTAGACCACACCCTAGCCCTAACCTTAACCCTAGCCTTAGCCCTAATCCTAAACATAAAGCTAACCGTAACCCTAGCCCTAACCCTAACCGTATCCCTAGCTCAACACCTTACCTTAAACCTAACCCTAGGCCTAACCCTAATCCTAGACCTAACCCTAATCTTAGCCCTAGCCCTAAACCTAACCCTAGCCTTAGACCTAACCCTAGCCCTAACCCTAGACTTAGCATTAGTCCTACCCCAGCCCTAAACCTAAACCTAAACCTAGCACTAACCCTAACCCTAACCCTAACCCTAACCCTAACCCTAACCCTAACCCTAGCCCTAACCCTAAACCTAACCCTAATCCTAACCTTAACCCTAGCCCGACCCCAAACTTTAATCCTAATCCTAGGCCTAAAACTATTCTTAGCCCTAACCCTAAACTTAACCCTAACCGTAAACCTAACCCTAAACCTAGCCCTAACCATAAACCTAACCCCAGCCTTAGACCTAACCCTAGCCCTAGCCCTAACCCTAAGCCTAGCCCTAACTCTAAGACTAAACCTAACCCTAACCATGACTCTACCCCTAACTCTAAACCTAACACTAGGCCTACAACAAACACCATCCCTAACCCCAACCCTAAACCTAACTGTAACCTTAGCCCTAGCCCATACCCTAAACCTAAAAATAACCCTAACCCTAACCCTAACCCTATCCCTAACCCTAACGTGACCCTAACCCTAACACTAAACCTAACCCTAGCCGTAGCCTTAACCCCAAAAATAATCCTAAGCGTAACCTTAACCCTAGCCCTAACTCTCACCTTAACCCTAGCCCAAGTCCTTACCTTAACCCTAACCCTAGGCCTAACCCTAACCCTAACCATGACTCTAACCCTAAATCTAAACCTAACACAAGGCCTAGAACAAACACCGGCCCTAACCCTAACACTAATCCTAACCCTAACCCTAGCCTAACCCTATCCATAACCCTAACTGTAGCCGTAGCCCTAAACCTAATCCTAACCCTAGCCCTAGCCCTAAACCTAAACCTAAACCTAAACATAACCCTATTCCTAACCCTAAACTGACCCTAACCCTAACACTAAAACTAACCCTAGCCGTAGCCCTAACCCCAAAAATAATACTATCCGTAACTCTAACACTAGCCATAACTCTAACCTTAACCCTAGCCCAACTCCTTACCTTAACCGTAACCCTAGCCTTAGACCTAACCCTAGCCCCAAAACTAAGCTTAGCCCTAGCAAGAACCCTAAACCTAGGCCTAACCCTAAGACTAACCCTAACCCTAACCATGACTCTAAACCTAAATCTAAACCTAACACTAGGCCTTGATCAAACCCCAACCCTAACCCTAACCCTAATCCTTACCCTGGCCCTAGCCTTAACCCTAACCCTAAGCCTAGCCATAAACCGGACCCTAGCCCTAATCCTAGCCCTAGCCCTAACCCTAACCCTAGCCTTCGCCCACACCCTCGCACGAATCTTAACCCTAGTCTTAGCCCAAACCCTAAACGTAAAGCTAAGTGTAACCCTAGCCCTAACCCTAGCCTTGCCACTAGCCCTAAACCTAACCCTAGCCCTAACCCTAACCCTATCCTTGACCCTAACCCTAACACTAAACCTAACCCTAGCCGTAGCCCTAACCCCAAAATAATCCTAATCCTAACCCTAACCCTAACCCTAACTCTAACCCTAGCCCTAACCCTAACCCTAACCCTATCCCTAGCCATAAACCTAACCCTAACCCTACCCCTAGCGATAACCATGATCCTAGCCTTAGACCTAACCCTAGCCCTAACTCTAATCTTACCCCTAGCCCAACTCCTTACCTTAACCCTAACCCTAGGACTAAACCTAACCCTAAACCTAACCCTAGCCCTAAACTTAACCCTATCCTTAGACCTAACCCTAGTCCCAACCCTAACCTTAGCCCTAGCCCTAACCCTAACCTTAGCCCTAACCCTAAGACTAACCCTACCCCTAACCCTGACTCTAACCCTAACTCTAAACCTAACACTAGACCTAGACCAAAACCTAACCCTACCCTAACCCTAAACCTAGCCCTAACCCTGACCCTAACCCTACACCTAACCTTAGCCTTAACCCTAACCCTAAACCTTAACCTATCCCTAGCCCTAAACCTAACCCTAACCGTAGCCCTAGCCCTAACCATAATCCTAACCTTAGACCTAACCCTAGCCCTAAACCTAACCCAAGCCATAACCCTAGCTCTAACCCTAACCCTAAACCTACAGCTAACACTAACCCTAACCGAACCCTAAACCTAACCCTAAAATTAGACCTAAACCTAATCTTAGCCTTAGCCCTAAACCTAACCCCAACCCTAAACCTAACCCCAACCCTAAACCTAACCCTAACCCTAAACTTGATCCTATCCCTAAGCCTAGCCATAACCCTGACCCTAGCCCTAATCCTAGCCCTAGCCCTAACCCTAACCCTAGCCTTAGACCTAACCCTAGCCCTAACGCTAACCCTAACCCTAACACTAGCCCCAGCCCTAAACCTAACCCTAGCCTTAGCCCACACCTTAGCCCTAATCTTAACTCTAGCCTTAGCCCTAATCTTAACCCTAAACCTAACCCTAACCCTACACCTAACCCTAACCTTAACCCTAGCCCTAACACTAAACGTAGCCCTAACTCTAACCCTAACCTAGACCCTAACCCTAACCTTAACTGTAGCCCTAACCCTAACTGTAACCCTAGTTCAATAACTTACCTTAACCCTAACCCTAGGCCTAACCCTAATCCCAGCCCTAACCCGAATTGTAGCCCTAGACCTAACCCTAACCCTAGCCTTAGACCTAACCCTAGCCCTAACCCTAGACTTAGCCCTAGCCCTAACCCTAGCCCTAACCCTAGACTTTGCCCTAGCCCTTACCCCAGCCCTAATCCTAAACCTAGCACTAACCCTAACCCTAACCCTAGGCCTAGCCCTAACCCTAACCCTAACCCTAACCCTAGCCAGAATTGAACTTTAATCCTAACCCTAGGCCTAAAACTATTCCTAGCCCTAACCCTAGACTGAACCCTAACCCTAGCCATAACCCTAAACATAGACCTAGCCCTAACCCTAACCCTAAATCTAAACAAAAACCTAGCCCTAACCCTAAACTTAGCCTTAGCCCTAAACGTAGCACAAAACCTAATCCTAACCATAACCCTAAACCTAGACCTACCCTTGAGACCTAACACTAACCCTAATGCTAGCACTATCCCTAACCATAACACCAGACCTAGCCCTGCCCCTAGCCCTAGACCTAACCCTAACCCTAAACCTACCCCGAACCCTAATCCTAAACCTAAACCTAGCACTAACCCTAACCCTAACCCTAGCCATAGCCCTAACCCTACCCCTAGCCCTAGCCCTAACCTAACCCTAACCCTAGTCCTAACCCTAACCCAAAACCTAAACCTAACCCTAACACTATCCCCAACTCTAACCTTGACCCTAACCCTAATACTAAACCTAAACCTAGCCGTAGCCCTAACCCCAAAAATAATCCTACCCGTAACCCTAACCCTAGCCCTAAATCTAACCCAAAACCTAGCCCAACTCCTTACCTTAACCCTAACCCTAGGCCTAACCCTAACCCTTAAACTAGCCCTAGCCCAAGCCCAAAACTGAACCCTAGCCTTAGACCTAACCCTAGGCCCAAACCTAACCTTACCCCAGCCCTAACCCTAAACCTAGCCCTAACCCTAAGACTAACCCTACCCCTAACCCTAACCCTAACCCTAACCCTAGCCCTAAACCTAACCCTAACCCTAGGCTTAGCAGTAACCATGACCTAGCCTTAGAGCTAACCCTAGCCCTAAACCTAACCCAAGCCATAGCCATAGCAATAACCCTAACCCTAAACCTAATCCTAACCCTAAACATAAACTGAGACCTAACCCTAACCTTAGCCCTATCCCTAACCCCAACCTTAAACCTAGCCCTAGACCTAGACCTAACGCCAGACCCAACCCTAACCCTAAACCTAACCCTAATCCTAAGCCTAGCCATAACCCAGACCCTAGCCCTAATCCTAGCCCTAGCCCTAACACTAACCCTAGCCTTAGACTACACCCTAGCCCTAATCTTAACCCTAGCCTTAGCCCTAAACCTAAACCTAAACCTAAACATAACCCTAGCCCTAACCCTAACCTTAGCCCTAGCCCTAACCCTAACCCTAGCCCCAACCCTAAGCCTAACTTTGACCTTAACCCAAACACTAAACCTAACCCTAGCCGTAGCCCTAACCCCAAAAATAATCGTAAACCTAACCCTAACCCTAAGCCTAACCCTAACCTTAACCCTAACCCTAGGCCTAACCCTAACCCTAAACCTAGCCCTAGCCCTAAACCTAACCCTAGACTTAACCCTAGCCCCAACCCTAAGCTTAGCCCTAGCCCTAGCCGTTACCCTAGCCCTAACCCTAAGACTAACCCTAACCCTAACCATGACGCTAACCCTAAATCTAAATCTAACAATAGGCCTAGAACAAACCCCAACCCTAACCCTAACCCTAACCCTAACCCTAGCCCTAGCCCTAAAGCTAACACTAACCCTAAACCTAGCCCTAGCGCTACTCCTAACCCTAACCCCAACCCTAACCCTAACCCTAACCCTAACCCTAACCGTAGCCCTAGCCCTAAACCTAACACTAACCCTAAACCTAGCCCTAGCCCTAATCCTAACCCTAACCCCAACCCTAACCCCAACCCTAAACCTAACCCTGCACATAGACCTAATGCTAACCCTAGGACTAACCCTAACTTTGACCCTATCCCTAAGCCTAGCCATAACCCTGACCCTAACCTAATCCTAGCCCTACCCCTAACCCTAACCCTAGCCTTAGACCTAACCCTAGCCCTAGCCCTAACCTTAACCCTAGCCCTAGCCCTAGGCATAACCCTAACCCAAACCTTAACCGTAACCTTAACCGTAGGCCTAGCCCTAACCCTAACCCTAACCCTAACCCTAACCCTATCCCTAACCCTAACCCTAACCCTAGCCCGAACCCAAACTTTAATCCTAACCCTAGGCCTAAAACTATTCTTAGCCCTAACCCTAGACTTAACCCTAACCCTAAACCTAAATACTAAACCTAGACCTAACCATAAAGCTAACCCTAGGCTTAGACCTAACCCTAGCCCCTAACCTAACCTGAGACCTAGCCCTAACCCTAGTCCTAACTCGAAGACTAACCCTAACCCTAACCATGACTCTAACCCTAAATCTAAACCTAACAGTAGGCCTAGAACAAACACCATCCCTAACCCTAACCCGAACCCTAATCCTAGCCCTAACCCTAACCCTAACCCTAGCCCTAGCCCTAGCCCTAAACCTAGCCCTAACCCTAGACCTAGCCCTAACCCTAAACCTAAACCTAACCCTAACAATATCCCTAACTCTAACATTGACCCTAACCCTAATACTAAACCTAAACCTAGCCGTAGCCCTAACCACAAAAATAATCCTAACCGTAACCCTAACCCTAGCCCTAACTCTAAACTTAACTGTACCTTAACCAACTTAACAAACTCCTTACCTTAATCCTATCCCTAGGCCTAATGATAACCCTGAACCTAGCCCTAGCCCTAAACTTATCCCTAGCCTTAGACCTAACCCTAGCCCCAAACCTAAACTTTGCCCAGCCTGACCCTAAACCTAGCCCTAACCCTAAGACTAACCCTAACCCTAACCCTAACCCTAACCCTAGTCTAAACCTAACCCTAAACCTAGGCTTAGCACTAACCATGACCTAGCATTAGAGCTAACCCTAGCCCTAAACCTAACCCAAGCCATAGCCCTAGCCGTAACCCTAATCCTAAACCTAACCCTAACCCTAAACTTAAACCGAGACCTAACCCTAACCTTAGCCTTAGCCCTAAACCTAACCCCAACCTTAAACATAGCCCTAGACCTAGACCTAATGCCAAACCTAACCCTAACCCTAAACCTAACCCTATCCCTAAGCCTAGCCATAACCCAGACCCTAGCCCTAATCCGAGCCCTAGCCCTAACCCTAACCCCAGCCTTAGACTACACCCTAGCCCTAATCTTAACACTAGCCTTAGCTCTAACCCTAAACCTAAACCTAACCATAACCCTAGCCCTAACCCTAACCTTAGCCCTAGCCCTAACCCTAACCCTAGCCCCAACCCTAAGCCTAACTTTGACCCTAACCCTAACCCTAAACCTAACCCTAGCCATAGCCCAAACCCCAAAAATAATC
>REGO01001557.1:45844-56546 GCA_010120015.1 Rhombomys opimus | reverse complement strand
GAAAAGAAAGAAAATATTTACTGGCTTAAAGATGTCGGAGGCAATATCCTAGGAAAGAATCTTTGAGAAAAATATTTGAATATATCCAGTGTAAGTAAAGAGTCTTGGAATGTTCTGGGACAGACCTGTCTCAGAGAAGCATTTCAACTATTGACAATCAAAGAAGGTAAACACAATAAAATTTTGTAGGTGTCTTTTGTTTATTAAAGAATAGAAATGAAACAGATCTAAGAGCATATTTAAGTCTAAACACAGACAAGCATGTTTGTACCAAATCTTCACCTTTACATGATATGGCTTCACATGCCTGCAAACATACACCATAATAGACACAAAAATACCCACTTAGTTATAAGCAGTCACCTACTTGAACATATATCCACAGAAATATGAAGTCAAGCACCACACTGAACACAACATTCAAATGGTGGACATGCCACAATGGGTGCATGTTTAAGTGTGCGTGTACTTAAGATGTTTACATGCAGAGAATGATGGGCATGGACACACACAGATATAGACACAAAGTGATTATCCCCCAGATGAATCCAACTAAAACTTGTAGAGACACAAGTTAGTCAATCAGCACGGACATTGTATTAGTTGGAATGAGAGCTGTCCTCCATAGTCTCGGGCAGGTGAAAGCTTAGCCTCTGCTTGGTGTTACTGTTTGAAGAGGTTTATGTGGTCCAGCCTCGCTAGAGGAACTATGTGAGATTAAAGGACCTCACACCACTTAAACTTTGTTCTCTTCGTTTTGTGCCCGTTCAAGAGCAAACACCCAGCCCTCCGATAACCATGTTCCCCACCACAACGGACTATTATTCCCGGAACAGTGAACCAGATAAACTCTTTTTTTTTTTTTTTTTCAGCTCAGTCCAACTTAACAGCTCTATTTACACCATACCGCCAATCCTGATGGCCCCTCATGGTTTCTTGGCTTTCTTCACAGAAGATGAGCTGGAGGCGGATTCCCGTCATTTCCGCCAGTTAGGTGTGAGAGGTGCACCCACTACATCAATGATGGTGTCCTTGGTGGGGTCAAGACCAAGTCCAGATTCAGACACTGCTGGCTCAGCAGCGGCCGGGGCTGGTCCCAGTGCTGGTGTGACAGGGGCCCCCAGCACTCCTGCCCGGGCGAGGGCCTCATGCGGGTGCCGCAGCATCTGCAGCTTGTATTCACAGTTGGCACAGGCCTGCTTGAGCTCGCACAGTAACACCAGGTCACTCCGCAGCTCGTTGAACATGTGCACCAGCTCCTCCGTGGGCGTGAGGCTGAGCTCCAACCAAGTTCCAGCAACATCTGTTCCAGCAACTTGATCTTCTTCTGACCCACAGAGCTTGGCAGCTTCATCCGCTGGCTCCGTAGTGTGACACCTGCCGACTTAAAGTCTGGAAACTTGATGCCTGCAGTCTCGGGAACGGCCGGCTTCTCAGCCTCCTTCTTCTGAGGCAGCTTCTTCTTGGGACCCTTGCGTTCTGTGCGCCGCTGCTCAGCAGTGGTGTCTGCTGCTGTAATCAGCTTCTGCAGGTCCTGGCTGCGCTTCTCCCGCTCTTTTTTCCAGGCCTCAATCTTACACAGCTCCTGTAACAGGTACTCTTCCTCTGCCACCTGCTCTGGGGTCCGATTGTAAAGCCGCTCCAGCTGTTCCTTCCGCCGTCTCTCATGACCAGCATCAAATGCCGGTATTTTGAGATCTGTGCCTGGCACAGCCCTCACGTTGGCAAGCTTGGCACAGATGTGGTAGTACCTCTCTTTCAGGTCTTCCACAGAACGCTTCTTGAACTGCAGGCCACTGAGTTCATGTCACAGACAGTCCCTGTTCCCATTACTAGGAAACCCACTTAGAGACTGAGCTGCCATGACCTACATCTGTGCAGGGATTCTAGGTTATCTCCATGCATGGTCCTTGGTTGGAGTATCAGTCTCAGAAAAGAACCTTGTACCCAGATTTTTTGGTTCTGTTGCCTCCTTGTGGAGCTCCGGTGACCTCCAGGTCTTCCTAATCTCCCCCTTCTTTAATAAGATACTCTGCACTCTGTGCTGACCTGAAATTTGCTCTGTAGGCCAGGCTAGTCTCAAGCCTGTGGTGGTCCTCCTGAGTCTGCTTTTTGAAGGCTGAGACAGAACTTTACATAGTCTGACATGCAAAGAATTAAGGGATGGGATTCCTCTAGAAAATATTAAGGTTTATAATTAAGAAATAGAATCCTGTTGTCTAAAATTCATAGTCTATGGGCTGGAGAGACTCAGTAGTTAAGAGTACTCAGTAGTTAAGAGTACGGAGCTGCTCTCCACTATTAGAAAGAGTATAGGGGTTCAATACAAGCACCCACACAGCATCTCACAACCATGCAACTCTAGTCTCAGTAGATCTGACTCCCTCTTCTGGCCTCTGTAGCTACTGAACACACATAGAGCTCTGACATACTGCAGACAAAACATTTATACGCATAAAAATAATTCTTAAAAAGCTGTGACTGTCTCACAAAAACTGTCTTAGTTTTGACTGACTTCCTCTAGTATGATGTCTCTGTTGTTTCTAGAGCCTTTCTCCATCCTTCCTTTCCTAAGTGTTTCTACCTTTTAAAAACTAGCAGCTAAGCTGGTCATTGAAGATGAGTCAACTGAACATGAATGGCAGCAGGGTGTTTAGGGCACTGGAGCCCATAAAAAGGTCTGTGTTGTAGGTGGTTATTAATATTTACTATTGATTTATCTTCTGGTAATGCTTGCTGTTAGTCTTAAACAGCTGTATAACCAAATTACCACACAGACTGGGTTTTTAATTAACCTAGAACACAATGCTGGGTAATATTTACTCCCTCCTAAACCTCCAAGCCCTCAGTTTCCTAACATGTAGACTATACTTGCTTTTTGTGAAATCTTAGGTCTGGTTCATGCTCCATGTCCTCCAAGCTCTCTCCTCCAGCTCTGCTCTCCTCCCACTTCCCTCACCCCTTCTCCTCCCACCCTTTCCTGTTCTCTGGCTCCTCCCATTGCACAACATTGTATCTAGTTGCTTTATTTTGTCCTTTTTACACAGGAGTTGAGACAGGAAGCTTATAATGAGTATCACAATGCAATATCCGGATTGAAACCAGAGAGTCGGGGGTGGGGAAATCAGCATTTGAATTAACAAGGGTAAGGCATATACATTTTAAAAGAACATTATACCAACAGGTCTGGAACTTTTCAGAACTTGACATAGCCAGGATTCACCTTCCTATCTTAGCTCTGGGCCAAGGGGAAGTGAACTCGAGGTGGAAAGCAGAGATACAAGGGCACCAAGAGTGTAAGGAATGGATTGGCCTTGAATACTTCCCTCCCTTCAGGAGAAGAAGAACCCCAATACAGAGTTCCACATGAAAAACTTGGTAATGACCACACTGAACATCTTTTTCGCGGGCACAGAGACAGTCAGCACAACCCTGCACTATGGCTTTCTGTTGTTCCTGAAGCATCCGGATGTTGAGGGTAAGGCTGCAAGGGACAGGAAATGATCAGTGGGGTAGATTCTCAACTCTGATCTGCCACAGTGTTCACTACTTCTCTCAAGAAACCAGACTCTTCCATAACTCACTCTGCAGAGGCAGAGACATGGCTGGTGGGCACCAGTCTCTAGTTGTTGAACCAACTGTTGTGTTGCTAGCTGACCTTCAAACAACCCACTTCCCTTATCACCCTGTTGCTTGCTTAAATCTACTTTCTTGCAATTTCCTTGTAATTCTGGTATGAAGCTGTTAACAGGAAGCTCCTCCAACTAAGCCTAGACTTGTATGTAGTGAAAATGATTGACAATGTCACACACTGTTTCAGGGCCTCCATCTGCTTTCATGTTTTTGAACTCTCACCCCTACTATGAGGTTCTTGTACACCTCTAAATATATCCCTCTTCTTCTCAGCCAAGGTCCATGAGGAGATTGCCCGAGTGATTGGCAGGAACAGGCAGCCCAAGTATGAAGACCGCCTGAAGATGCCCTACACTGAGGCTGTGATCCATGAGATTTAGAGTTTGAGAGACATGATCCCCATGGGCCTGGCTCGCAGGGTCACAAAGTACGCAGAGTTTCGCGATTTCCTCCCGCCCAAGGTACTGACTCACCCAGCACTCTTCTTGGACCTCTGGAACATCCTCCTAGCCCCTCTCTCGCTTTCTCAGTGACTGGCTTTTGCTGCCACCACACTCCTCTGTCCTCCTACTTAGAAACTCATATCTTGGCTTTCCCCCCAGAGTTTCTGACTCAAGCCTTTCAACTCTATACCTCTCAATCATTAAGTCTCAAGGAATACAAACTTAATTTACCGAGAATCCTTTGTTAGGGACAGGAGTCGCCGCAAGTCTACCCATTCCCATAAATTCGGTACCACCCAAATCCTGACTTGAGAGACATGAAGTAGGTAACTCTGAACCTCCCACCCCAGAACATAGACCGTATATTATTCACTCATGCTGACTCCTAGAACATGAGCTCCACATCCCCTGTATCTCCTGTCTCAAGGATAACCTCACATACCTCAAAGCTCCTCTCTAAGAGGCACCCCAACTCACATGTTGCCTTTATCTTCACTTGACATACCCTAACTTGCCCTTCTAACCCCTTTTGGGCCAGGAGGACACTCATTCAAATCTACCATACCAAATCTTTTTCCTCATTGACAGGGAACTGAAGTGTTTCCCATGCTGGGCTCTGTGCTGAAAGACCCCAAGTTTTTCTCCAACCCCAGAGAGTTCAACCCAAATCACTTCCTGGATGACAAGGGGCAGTTTAAGAAGAGTGATGCATTTGTGCCCTTTTCCATTGGTAAGAAGCCACTGTCTAGTGCCAGGCTACTGCCCACATCAACAAATATAGCTCATCCATAGCTCCCCTCTGGTGCAACCAAGCATCTCTGCCCATCTTGGAATATTCTCTTGGATCTAACCCTCAGCCAACCAGCTGCAGCTACCAGAATTCCCAAGCACAATGTATCTGAACCCTGGAGATGTGATGGTCAGCTTTAGTGACAGATAAAGGAAAAGTGAAAGCTCAAACTAAGGCAGAGGTCTTTCTCTGGTCACACAATCAGTTCTTAGAAAAGATGAGGCTGCATGGCAATGTACGATTCCCCTGTAGGGAAAGGAATCCACACTTCTCATTGTTATAGCCTGACATAAATCAACCCATATCAATAAGGGGGAAACTGAGGCAAAGATAGTAGCACTTTTTTTAAGTGTCTCAGCCCCCCCCCCCATGAAGAATGCAGCCAGGGTTTTGCTATTGGGGTGACAGCAAGACCCAACTTCACCTTCCCTTGTCTCCTTTCTAGGAAAACGGGAGTGTTTTGAAGAAGGACTGGCTAGAATGGAGCTCTTTCTCTTCCTTACCAACATCATGCAGAACTTCTGCTTCACATCCCCACAGGCGCCCCAGGACATTGATGTGTCTCCTAGACTCGTGGGCTTAGTTACGATCCCACCAAACTACACAATAAGTTTCTTGCCCCGCTGAGCCAGGGATGTATGATGGTAAAGAGAAGAATTGAGACCAGGCTATTGGTGGGGGCAGGTATCTTAAAAAGGGCCAGATGGACAGGAAAGACAGAGGACACAAAATAGACTTACTGAAGATAGACTGCCTTGCTGAAGTTAGATATTTCACGGATAGAGCAAGAGAAGGGGGAAAATTATACCATGTTGTGAATAATAATAATAATAATTTATCCTTCTCATAAAATCTGAGCTGTGCTGTGTCCTCACTATACACACACACACATATATATATACACACACACACACACATGAAACATCCATCAAGAATGAGAATGAGAGGTAGGATACAACCAACTTACCAACCTTGCAAGCTTCCCTAAGAGTCTGGGCATTAGTCCATACATTTTCTGCAAGTCAGACATCTTGGCTAGCTGTGCTCTTTAAGCCATATTAGTGGCTGTTTACTATTTCTGAAGGTCCCTTCATTCTGACAGGTGTGATCCTGAGTAACAATGTCCAATACATCAAAAGTCCAACTAAGCCACCACTCTAGTCTTCCACCCTTCCCAGGACTCCACAAGAGCCATGGGGGTTCTCTGTTCCATAATGTCCATCCCAGACTCACTAAAAACCTATCAGGTCACAACAACTGAACCCCACAGTTACTTCTGGGGTCCATTCCAGAGTCTTGGAACTCTGAAGTTGAGAGCTTGTAATTTCTCTGGAGGAGCCGTGCAGCCTTGCTTTTCCATAGTTCTTGTGTTTCTGCATTGAGATCTGCACATTTGTCAATAAAACAACTAGCCAATGCTGAGCAATGGAGAGCATAGGGTGGGACATCCTGGTCTCGAGGGGAAGAGAAGGAAGCAAGTGGGAGGGGAATCAGAGGAGAGAGATCAGGGAGGAGAGGACTTGGAACTACCAGGAGATATGAACTGGACCTAAGATATGACTAAAAGCAGGTATAATGTGGAAAATCTGAATGGGAGGAAACCATGAGGGCTTGGAGGTTTAGGATGGAGTAACTATTGCCCAGCATTGTGCTCTAGGTTAATTAAATAAAGCCTAGTCTCTGTGTGGTGATTTGGGTATACAACTGATTTAGGAATAACCACTGTTTAACTAAAAGATAAGTCAATATTAAATATTAATAATCAAAAACACAGGTCTCTGTTTTTAAGGGAGTTAAGTCGATGATGGTACAGGGGGAGGCAGATACAAAAATGAATTTAGAGTTTTCCCACACCACAAGGCATTTTGGACCATAGTGGCCACATATGTCAACATCGTGGCATCCCTTCTGGGACCCCACCGGAGTCTTTCAAAATTATCAAGGAAAAATGTTTTCCAAAATCAGTCCAGCTTGGGAGACATTTTGTTAATGACACACATTCCTTTCAACCCAAAGCAATGAAGCATTCTGAATGCTAGCATCATAGCTTAAAAAAAAGTAAAACAAAAGTCTGCATTTTTGTAAAACTTATAAAAATAGTATTTCATACCAGTACCATGCAGTTTTTATTACTGTTGCTCTATATTACAGCTTGAGATCAGGGATGGAGATACCTCCAGAAGATGTAGAGAATTGTTTTGGCAATTCTGGGTTTCTTGTTATTTCATATGAAGTTGAGAATTTTTCTTTCAAGGTCTGTAAATAATTGTGTTGGTAATTTGATGGGAATTGCATTGAATCTGTAGATTGCTTTGGTAAGATGACCATTTTTACTATGTCAATCCTGCCAAGCCATGAGCATGGGAGACCTTTACATCTTCTGATATTGTCTCCTAATTCTTTCTTCAAAGACTTGAAATTTTTTTCATACAAGTCTTTGACTTGCTTGGTTAGGGTTACACCAAGGTACTTTATGTCTTTTGTGGCTATTGTGAAGGGTGTTGTTTCCTCAATTTCTTTCTCAGCCCTTTTGTCTTTTGTATACAGGAGGGCTATTGATTGTTTTGAGTTAATTTTGTATCCTGCCACTTTGCTGAAGGTGTTTATCAGCTGCAGGAGTTCCCTGGTAGAATTTTTGGGGTCACTCAGCTATACTATCATATCATCTGCAAATAGTGATACTTTGACTTCTTCCTTTCTGATTTGTATCCCCTTGATCTCCTTCTATTGTATTATTGCTCTAGCAAGGACTTCCAGAACTGTGTTGAGGAGATATGGAGAGAGTGGGCAGCCTTGCCTTGTCCCTGACTTCAGTGGGATTGCTTTAAGTTTCTCTTCGTTTAATTTGATATTGGCTATAGGCTTGCTGTATATTGCCTTTACTATGTTTAGATATGTGCCTTGTATCCCTGATCTCTCCAAGACTTTAAACATGAATGGTTGTTGGATATTGTCAAGTGCTTTTTTCAGTATCTAAGGAGATTATCATATGGTTTTTTTTCTTTCAGTTTGTTAATATGGTGGATCACATTGATGGATTTCCATATATTGAACCACCCCTGCATACCTGGGATGAAGCCTACTTTGTCATAATGGATGATATCTTTGATGCATTCTTGTATCTGGTTTGCAAGTATTTTGTTGAGTATTTTTGCATCTGAAAGGGTTAGACTAACTTTGTAACCTATGTGTCTTCTAAAGCCTATAGTTTGGAGTTTTAGGTCCAGGTTAAGCTAAAGCCTCTTAGTACCTTTCCAGAGAATGGAGGAATGTGACCCTATCTGTGAGGACAGATATAAAAAAAGCAAGCAAGCAATGACCTTCACTCAGCTAAAAGAATGACCAGACCCTTGTCTTCAAGATAGTGTTTCCTAGCAACGAACCCAGACGGCCTCAATCCTTCTTCTGAGTAGCTCCTGACCTCCGGCCAAAAGCCAGCCCTAATCTTCAAGGATGAGCTAACCACCCCCACCTTCAATTGCAGCTACATCCACACTTGGCAGGACTGGCCAAGCTTGGGCACCTAAGACTAACCAATTATCTTACTTTATAGCTTCCTCGTCCAATCCTAAATTGCCAAAACTGCAACTTCAAATTTCCTGCAATTTTTCTTAAAAAAAACCTAAGGCCTTTGTCTCCCGGTGCCACCCTTTGCTGACCGGCAGGGGTGACCCCATTGTGCAATGGTTAAATTAAACCTCTTGCTTTTGCAATGAGTCATGGTCTGTGGGAGTTTCTGGGAAGGGCACAATCTTGAACTCCTGAGCTGTGAGACCCCAGGTCTTACACATCAATGTTCATAAGGGAGATTGGCCTGAAATTCTCTTTCTTTGTTGGGTCTTTGTGAGGTTTAGGTACCAAGGTGGCTTCATAGAATGAGTTTGGTAGTATTCCTTCCATTTCTATTTTGTGGAATAGTTTGAAGAGAATTGGAGTTAGCTCTTCTTTGAAAGTCTGGTAGAATTCTGCGCTGAAACCATCTGGTCCTGGGCTTTTTTTGGATGGGAGACTTTTCCTTAAGGGATATAGGACTATTTAATTGATTTACCTGGTCTTGATTCCGCTTTGGTAAGTGGAATTGATCAAGAAAATTGTCCATTTCATTTAGATTTTCAAATTTTATGGCATATAGACTTTTGAAGTAAGTCCTAATGATTGTTTGGATTTCCTCAGTGTCTGTTGTTATGTCCCCCTTTTCATTTCTGATGTTGTTGATTTGGATAGTGTCTCTTTGCTGTTTAGTTAGTTTGGCTAAGGGTTTGTCTATCTTGTTGATTTTCTTAAAGAACCAGCTCTTGGTTTCATTGATTCTTTGAATTGTTTTATTTGTTTCTAATTTATTGATTTCAGCCCTGAGTTTGATTATTTCCAGCCGTCTACTCCTCTCTGGTGTGTCTGCTTCTTTTTTTTCTAGGGCTTTTAGGTGAGCCATTAAGTCACTGGCATGAGAGGTTTCGAATTTCTTCTTGTAGGCACTTAGTGCTATAAACTTTCCTCTTAGCACTGCTTTCATTGTGTCCCACAAGTTTGGGTATGTTGTGCCTTCATTTTCATTGAATTCTAGGAATATTTTGATTTCTTTCTTTATTTCTTCCCTGACCCAACTGTCATTGAGTAGCAAGTTGTTTAGTTTCCATGTGTGTGTAGGCTTTTTGTTATTTCTGTTGTCGTTGAGATCCAGTTTTAGTCCATGGTGGTCAGATAGGATACATGGGATTATTTCAATCTTTTTTTTTATCTGTTAAGACTTGTTTTGTGACCATCCATATGGTCTATTTTGCAGAAGGTTCCATGAGGTGCTGAGAAGAAAGTGAATTCTTTTGTGTTTGGGTGAAAGGTTCTGTAGACCTGTTAGGTCCATTTGATTCATGACCTCTGTTAGAGTCATTGTTTCTTTATTTAACTTCTGCTTTGTTGACCTGTCCTTTGTTGAGAGTGGGGTCTTGAAGTCTCGCACTATTAATGTGTGAGGATCTGGCATAGAAACAGAATGGTGGATCAATGGAACCAAATAGAAGACCCAGAAATAAACCCACACACTTATGGGCACCTGATCTTTGACAACAATGCCAAAACCATTCAATGGAAAAAAGATAACATCTTCAACAAATGGTGCTGGTCTAACTGGATGTCTAGATGTAGAAAAATGCAAATAGATCCATACTTATCACCCTGCACAAAACTAAAATCCAAGTGGATCAAAGCCCTCAACATAAAACAAGACACATTAAATCGGTTAGAAGAAAAAGTGAGGAAGACCCTAGAACTCATTGGTACAGGAGACAACTTCCTGAACAGAACCCCACAGCACAGGCTCTAAGAGCAACAATTAATAAATGGAACCTCATGAAACTGAAAAGCTTCTGCAAAGCAAAGGACACCATCCACAAAACAAAACAACTGCCTACAGATTGGGAAAGAATCTTCACCAACCCTCTATCTGACAGAGGGCTAATATCCAGTATATATAAAGAACTAAAGAAGTTGAAAAGCAACAAATCAAGTAATCCAATTAAAAAATGGGGAACAGAGCTAAAAAGCGAATTTTGGATAGAGGAATATTAAATGGCAGAGAAACACTTAAAGAAATGCTCAATGTCATTAGCCATCAGGGAAATGTAAATCAAAACGACCCTGAGATTTCACCTTACACCCATCAGAATGGCCAAGATAAAAAACTCAAGTGACAACACATGCTGGAGAGGTTGTGAAGAAAGGGGAACCCTCCTCCACTGCTGGTGGGAATGTAAACTGGTACAACCACTTTGGAAGTCAATCTGGTGCTTTCTCAGACAACAAGGAATAGCGCTTCCTCAAGATCCAGCTATACCACTCC
>REGO01001557.1:0-34632 GCA_010120015.1 Rhombomys opimus | reverse complement strand
TCATCCCAACCTGTTGCAATGATCCCCATTTTTTGTCTGTGTAAGAAAGGATGCAAAATGTACATTGTTCTGTCTCCAAGCACTTATGTAATTCTGTAGTTTGTCTTGCTGTTGCTTTCCTGTCTTATAACATTATGATCTGATAGGTCTCAAAAATTATTTGGGTTATTTTTGTTCCTGTTACAGCTTTTTTGTGGCCAATAATATGATTGATTTTACAGAAGGTTCCAAAAGCTTCTGAGAAAAATGTATATTCCCTGTCTATTAGATAAAACTGGCTTTGGTCACCTATTTGTTATCCCTGCCGTCAGTGAACTATACCACAGAGGCTTTGGCTTCTCCCACTATTATTCCAGAGGTCAGCACACTCACTTCACAGAGGCTCTGGTCACCCTAGACGCCAGCCTGGCGGGAGCCTTTGCTCATTCTGCTGTCATCTGCTAAGGCCAGGTTACCTTGTTGGAGGATTAGACAATGTGATAGGTGAAGATGAAGGAAGAATAGTCATAAATGACTTCTTAGGGGGGAAAAAAAGGTGAAATACAACAGCCTTGCAAGTAAAGTACAAAATGTAAATAATAAATACATGTAACATGATACCAAAGGGGTTGTTTGTAGGCTTAGATTTTTCACCAAACCTACTTTACTCAGACACCTTTGCCTCCCTTCCAACCTCCAACCTTAGGTAGGAGATCAGTAGGGGAAAGGGCTGTAGTTCTCTTTTATCTACTTCCTGCTGATTAGGGTTGATGGGTCCTTAGAGGATTACCAAACTCAGTCCTCAGAATAACAGCGGTCCAGTCCAAAGACTAACACCAAGCACCAAAACGAATCGGCATGATTCAGAAGGTTCAGACAAGTCAGTGAAAGCTGCAAGACTCAGTTGGATTGCCCTGAGAGGTTCTCTGGAACGTTTCTCTCTGCAAAGTCAAGTATTGAAGCACGAAGATCAGAGCAGCAATGTTGCTCCCAAAACCCATCTCTTACTGTCTGTGGGCTTCTATATATCTTTTCTCCTCAGAGTCCACTCATGGATGTTCTTAGCTGACCAATGTCACGCCACTATCATGAGACAGCTGGAAGCAAAACATCACATGACAAAACTGAGTCTTCAAAGAAACAAGAACTTCCATTTTAGTTGTGCCCTTAGAACTTATTCCTTATTGAAATGTTACCATGTCTTCCTCCCCTTAAATCATCTTCTCAGCAGACTCCACAAATGGACCAAGAGCAGGCAGTCAGTATCAAACAAATCAGTGTTTCCTTCCAGATGGGATGAATTCCTGTGGCTGCAGTCCACTTCCTGCCAGAATTATCTGCTCTGAGGCTCCCTGCACGAAAGCTCCAGCCTCATCTCTGGTGTTGGGGAACCACTCTTCCCACACAGAACACCTCTGTGTTTGATGCTCTTAGGGCTTGTGGAAGGCCCTGCTGCCTGGGCTGACTTCTGTTGCACCATCAAGATACTGTGCTATATTCCAGGCCTCACTTCCCACCATCCAATGAGGCTTGATCAAGCAATGGTGGAGGACAGTGGGCAGTCTTCTAGGATGAATTATCTCCTGGTCTCAGCTTCACACTACAGTTCTGTTTCTCTCTCCACTTCCTCCCCTGCTCTACCGATATCCATGCATGTCTCACCAGTCTCTGGTTGCATTTCTTCAGCCCACTCCTGTCCAGATCATGTAGGGCCCACCTGTAAAAACACTTACCCATGGATCAGTTCACCCCACGTGGTGGCATGCACTGTTTAGTTTAGCTGGATACAGTAGCTTGGCTGCATCTTTGTAGCTAAATTCTCACATGAGCTTGCTTCTCTTTAGCTATTTCTCCTATGGGTATAAGGTCTACCTATTGTTCTGTTTCTTATATTTAAATACAACTTACAGACACAGACTCCAAAATACCTTGTTATCTGGAAGTCTTTATGTCTTTTTTCCTCAACATTCCCCCTTTTCCCTTTTTAACTGTATTTTTATGTTCATTTTTTATTAAATGTATGTTTTTTCTTTCCTCCATTTATCAAGTTTTGTTTGTACATTTTTTCTAATACTTTATCTCTTCTCTACCACTTCAAAACATTTTCTCAGCTCTTTCTTTTCCTTTTAAAAATCTTTTCTCCTTTTGCACTTTTCCTCTCCCTTCCCTCTACAATGATAAACACTTCACTTATTTACTATTTCTTTTTTTCTAGTTTCAACTTTAACCATTTTGCTTTAAATTTTTTTTTTACTTACTTTATTTTATGTATTTGCCTGTGGGTTCATGTGTGAGTGCATGTATGCATGTGCCTGTGTGTGTGTAAGTGTGTATGCGGGTATGTGTATTCATGTATGTGTGTGGTTGCATTGTGTGTTTTTAGTATACATGTAAACACCACATGTATGCAGGAATCCACAAAGCCAGAACAGAGCATTGAATTACCTGGAACTGGGCTTTGAGGAGGTCGTGGGCTGCCCTGTGGGTGCTGAGTATTGAACCCAGATATTTTGCAAGACCAGTGAGCATTCCCAGCTGCTCAGCCATCTCTGCAGACCCCTCATCTACTTTTCTATATTTGTCTTAAATAATGTTTAACTTCACAGCAAAAACACATATTACTTGGCTGCATATTACTTGGCTCTAATCAACTTTAAATATAGTGCCAAATCTGAGGCTCAGTCTTAGTCTCTGCTGTTGGCAAAGCTGGCATTTGGTGGCAGCTGTAGCCATGTCAGCCTTGTTGAGTGGAAGTCCATATTGCTGAGCCTATACATAACCACCATCTCTGCCACCATGGCTGCTTTGCCCAGGAATGGCTGAGGAAAGAGATGACTGTACACAGAATGGGTCATCATCCTATCTACTTGATTGTTGAACTCCTCCTCAGCTGAGTTCACCATTTTGTAAGTATTTATGTGGGACATAAGGATTTTCACATCCTTTGCCCATTTGGAGATGTCTAGCCCCATACTTCTTCCTCAGGTGTCTTCATCAATTTTCCAACCATGTTCTTACCAAGTCCCTGGTCATCTAGAAAACCCATTGGCTACAGCCATGACTCAGGAAACAATCTCACATCTGGCCATTTCTCCTTCCAAACATCATGTACGACCTGAATTTCATGTAACTTGCTGAACCTTCAGGACCTGCTGGTTCCCAGTCTCATATAGACAACTTCCATTTTAGAATGGCTTGCTGATGTGCACATACTGCTTTATGGCTGGGTGGGTCAGATAATGTTTCATGATGGAAGCTCACATCAGATGGTAACTTGGTATGCCACTGTCAAATGTTCAACTTCCACTAAGGCCCAATAACAGAGCAAGAGCTATCTTTCAAGGTACGAACAGTTGTCTGCAGATGATAGTAGAGCCTTGAAGAGCCTTGTTCTAAAATCCCAGAGTTCCCCTCTGTGATTCACATATAGCATCCTGCCAAAGGATCCAAACAGCATTCTCATTTGCCACTGAAACCACAAGTATCACGAGGTCTTCTGGAGCATATGGTCCATGTGGTAGAGCACCCTGCATGGCAGGATGGACATATTAAAGAGCCTTCTCCTGTTCTAGGACCCACACAAAAATAACAGTTTTCTGAGTTACTTGGTATATTGGCCAGAGTTATACAAGCAAGTGAGGAATGTGCTGTCTCCAGAATCCAAATTGGCCCAGTAAACACCGTGCTTCTTTCTTGGTGGTGGGAGGGGCCAGCTTATCCTCCACCACAGGAGGAATGTCTCTGCATGCCTCCCACCTCTGTACTTTGAAATTTTCAGTAATGTAGAACACCATCAGATTTTGGGTTTATTGCCCCTCTTCTGATGTATGTATGTGCTACTAACAAGTCTAAAGTGGTTATCTTCTGCTCACGTGGTTCAAGTAGCATAATGGCATCTATATAGTTAATATATATAATCTCTATATAAGGAAGAGATAGACAATCAAGATCCCTTCTAATGAAGTTATGACACAGGGCTAGGGAGTTAATATATCCTTGAGGTACATCTGGAAAGGTATATTGTTGGCCTTGCCAACTGAAAGCAATTGCTTCTGGTGCTCCTCATGGACAGAGACTAAGAAAAATGATATTTGCTAGATCAATAGCAGCAAACCATGTACCAGGACTGGTTAATCTGCTCAGGTAAGGACATCTGGCATGGCAGCTGTCATAGGAGTCACCACCTGGCTGAGTTTTCAGTACTCAACTGTCATTCTCCAGGTTCCATCTGTCTGCTGCACTGGCCAGATAAGATAGAGAAAGAGAGCCGTGTTGGGAGCCACCACCCTGCATATTTCACATCCTTGATGGTGGCACTAACCTATTCAGCTCCTCCTGAGATGTGATATTGTCTTCAATTGACTGTTTCCCCGGGTGATGACAAACCCAGTGGCTGCCTTGCATTAGGCTTTTCCAACCAGAATAGCCTTCATCTCACAGGTCAGGGAACCAATGTGGGCATTATGCCAGCTTGAAAGCCTGTCTATCCCACTCATACATTCTAGGACTGAGGAAATACCCCCAGATGAGTTCAGGGATTCACAGGACCTACTGTGAGCCTGACTTCATCAAAAACTATGTTAATTACCTGACCTCCATAAGTCCCTCTTCAACAGGAGGGCTTCAGCCTTTGGTGGGCTCTGCTGGAGTCAGTGTCTGTTCTGAGTCAGTATCAGATAGACTTCTAGAAGTCTCATTATTTCTTTTCCCACAGTGGGCAGTAACTCTTGTGAACGGCCTTAGGGCCCTCTGGGATAGGACTGGAGGAAAGCAAACAGTAAAACTTAGGTATTTTATCAAGGTCCTCCCTTCTGGGGACCTGGCCATCCCTGCACTCAAGGGGTTGTGAGTCTGAAAACTGGCTGAAGTCTGTTTATTGGTTCACAGGCTAGGATTCCCTCTTGTCATGATTCAATGTAGTTGTCTTTCCTTGGTTTGATAAATTTTTCTGTTTACACATTTTTTTTAAACACCAACATTATAATGAGAGCTTTGATTTGGCTTTCTGCAAGGGTTTGTGTGCATCTAGAGCCGGTCAATGTTATGGCTTAGTTCACTGTTTCATTACCTTGTTCTGAGATACTAGAAATTGGTTAATTTTATCACAGAGCTCATTTTTCCCTTTGTCAGCTTATCTAGAGATACTAGGAGCAACCAACTCACATGACCATTTTCTTATTTTCCCACAAAATTTCAAAAGTCTCATGTACAGAATAACTAAAGTCCTTGCTTCTCACAATAAGTTAGTCAGGGTAATTAAATGCATTTTTCTTCATGAGTTTGTTAAATAGCACACACTATGGGCTTTCTGTAGTTTCCAAGAGACTTCAGTGACTATAGGTGTTGAAAAATTGAAAGCCTGTTCCAGACATTTTTTTAAAATCCATCTTTATTTTAGGATTGTGCAACAGAGTTACATGGCGGGTTCACAAATCATGCATGCAACTGGTTCCACCTGGGAGATTTATTAAGGAAAGGGCAAAAGGAAGGGTAAAGGGCAGGGAGAAGGGAAAAGAGAAGAGAAGGGAGAAGGGGTCACAGACATTGCCTCTGGGCAGGGCAGGAGAGAAAGAGAGTGAGAGGAAGAGCTTTGAGTTCTCATAGAAGGGGACCCTGAGCATGCGCAGGTGGCTTCAGGTGGTCCGTAGGTGGCTTCACAGATGCCTGATAAACGGTTTGTTAGGTCCGTTGGGGATGGCGTAGAGATGCCTGTTTACGGATCCCAACACTTACACTTCTATTGCTCTAGAATCTCTTAAATATTAGTCAGGGGTCTCTAGACCAGTTATTTTCAACCTGTAGGTCACAACCTTACAGGAGTCACATATCAGATGTCCAGGATATCAGATATTTACATTACATTTCACAACAGTGCAAAATTACAATTATGAATTCGCAACAAAGTAATCTTATGGTCACCATAACACAAGGAATCATATTAAAGTTTCTCAGCATTAGGGAGTTTGAGAACCACTGCTCTAAAGAAACAGAACTGATAAAATAAATCTTTCTCTATATCTATATATACCTCTATATTATATAAATACATATAATTAGATATCTAATAAATACATATTTATGTATATTAGAATGGCTTACAGGCTGTGGTCCAGCTAATCCAACAATGGCTGTCTACTATCAAAGGGTCGGTGAATCCAGTACTTGTTTATTTCAAGAGTCTGGATGTCCCTAGCAGGTCTTCAGTATGTGATGGAATCCCAAAGAAGTAGGCTTTCATGCCAGTGAAGGGATAGACTTATCAGAGACAGTGAGGACAAGAAGGCAAAGAGCAAGAGCTTCCTTATTCCATGTTTCTCAGATAGGCTTCCATAGAAGGCATGGCTCATATTTAAGGTGAATCTTTCTACCTCCAAAGACCTGGATTTAGAATGGGTCTTCCCACTTCAAATGATTCAGTCAAGAACTAACCCCTCAGAGGTATGCCCAGCCCTTGAGTTTTAATTAATTGATGATGTGGTCAAATTGACAACCAAGAGTAACCATCACAACTGACAATCCAATGATCTTACATATCTCTTCATCCCTGTATGCAGCATATGCTTTATGAAGCAAATGAGTCCCAGGCAGATGTATCCAGATGTTCAGATGGTGCCTTGTATTTTGTCTCTTATAGTTTTACACTGATTCATGAGGGAGCAGGCAAGAGATTCTATGGCTTTTTATCAAGCCCTTTAGCTGAGCTCCAGAGACCCCTCCTCCAGAAACTCATGCAGAGAATATGGGTATGTGGCTGAGAAGAATGGGCCACTTCATCCATGGACAGGCACAACCTCGCTGATCTATGATAATTCATTGTTCTGGATTTCTGTCAAGGTGTTTCTATTCCCATCTCCCAGAGTGACTGAGTCAGACACAGTGGCCTCACCTGCCTCAGGGGTTAGGGTACACATGCCCCAGTGATCAAGGTGTATATGAGAAAGCAAGACTGTTGGAAAGTGTGTGTTGGAGCTAAATCAGTTGCCTGCCAGGGCTGTGGGAATAAAACACCTCAGACGGGATTATTCAGGATGTGCTATAATATCCCAAGTCCCTGATGTTTCAGTTGAGGAAAGGATGACATTAAGAAATTGCCCACATGGGCCAGTTAGATAGCTCAGTAGGTAAAGTGCTCGCTGTCAAGACTGACAACCTGAGTTCAAGTCCTGAGACCCACATATTGTAAGAAGAGAAAATACTTCAAAAAGGTGTCCTTTGGCCTCCAAACGTGAGCCCTGGCATGTTCTACTACCCACACTCATAAATAAATGTAAGTAAAATACCCCAAACAGACAGACAGATGTACAAAACAAAAATAAACAACTATAACAAAAACCTGACCAAAAGACTGTGGCTACAGATGTGTGTTTAAGTACCTGCTAGACTCTTATGGTCTGTGAGAACTCAGTTTAAACTATGTCCCTTCTGGTTGGCATATTGCTTTTTTGAGACAAGGTATATAATTATGGCTGGCCTTCTAGAGACTCACCTTCCTCTCCCTCCTGAATGCTGAGGATAAAGTCCCAGTGCCCCGAGCCGAGCTAACCTGAGTCTTTTAAACCTCAGCTTAGACTCAGATTTCTAAGCTCCTCCTTTGTGAGCTACACACTGGGCTTGGGGACTGCTCTTGTTTAAAGTGCTGAATGATGGGTGATGGGGCAACATTCCAAGAGCTGACAAACAACCCAACCCTTGCTCAGTGAGTGACAGCTGCTGTTACCACTGCCCAGTGCATGTTTTTTTTTATTACTGTCATGATTTTAGCAAAGTGAGTAGTCTTTTCTGCCTCCTCTCTGCATGTGATCTCTTCTTAACATGCAGTTTTTCCCCTCTCCCTTCACTCTAGCTCTACTCCAGTGTCCCCCTCCCTCTTGCCCCACCTTGGTTCAACCCAGAATCAGATGGGGAGGAAGCTCATGGTGTAGTTTGGTATGATCCTCGTAAATCCCAAGGGTTTGGGAGATTCATCGATGTCTTCAAGCCTCTTTGGGAACTTGAAACGAAAGTTCTGCAAGATGGTGGTGAGGAAGAGGAAAAGCTCCATCTTAGCCAGGCCATCTCCCAAACAGATCCGCTTTCCTGAAGAGGAGAGAGAGAAGGAGCTCAGAAGTGGAGGCGGTTCTCACTGTCACAGCACCTCAGTACCTGGTGCACAGCTGCATTCTCTTAGGGAGAAGGGGGCTGCAGCACTGGAGCATAAAAAATGAACATGGAAGATTTAAACCTCCCCCTTCCCAGTTTCCCTATACAGGACGTGGGTTGGTGCAATAGGAAGTCCAGGTGCTTCCTGTACCAATTATACTCCCAATGTGGATGCTTGGCTGTTGCCTCATGTATGTATGTATGTATGTATATATGTTTGTATGTGTCTATCTGTCTGTCTGTGTATTCTAGTTTTTTTCCAGGCAGGGTTTCTCTGTGTAGCCCTGGCTGTCCTAGTCCCACTTTTTAGACAAGGGTGGCTTTGAACTGAGAGATCCACCTGCCTCTGCTGAGATTAAAGGCATGAACCACCACCACCTGGATGTTGTCCCCTTTTTCCAAGAGTCTGAAGAATTGCTTGTATGAGCATGAGCTGGGGAAACTGGCAGACTCGGTCTGCGCTTTGCTTTTTCCCCATCTCTGAAAGTTATCCTTGATTCCATCGATACTTTGACCTGTGTCAGGATGCTTGTGCTTGGGAGGTTCAGGGGTTGCACATGGTTGGCTGGAAGTTAGGTTCCAAGAGGACTTGGTGCAGGAGAATGATGCTAGGCTGCATCACAGCGAGGGGAGCTGACATGAGTTCCCTGTGGTGTGAGCACTAGTGGCCCAGTGTTTCCTTACCTGTGGAAAAGGGCAGAAAAGCAGCGTTCTTCTTCAGCTGCCCCTTGTCATCCAGGAAGTGCTGGGGGTTGAAATCTTTGGGACCAGGGAAGAACTCTGGGTTTGTCATCAGAGAACCTAGTATAGGGAACACTTCAGTGCCCTGGAAGAGAGAAGGAAGGAGATTCGAGAAGTGGAGTGATGGAGATAGCACCTCCCAGAAGTGCAAAGGCGCCAGGTGAGGATAACTGGAAGGTGCAGAGTTGGGGGTCCTCTGAAGGAGGGGCATTAGGGAATTTCAGTTTTGAGGGGATGAGATATGTGTTGCCTGTGGTAGGAAACTGAGATCAAGGGGGTTCATGCCCTGAGGCAGGCTGTCAGAGTGACACAAGATCTTTGCCTTCAGCCCAGGGATTGAGGGACTGAAGGCTATCAAGGCAGAAGAGCAGGTAGAGCTTGGAGTTCCAGCAGTGAGACAAGAAGTGGGGGGGGAGGGTATGTGGATGAATCTCCCAGGCCACCAAGTCTAGGAGAGGTGACAGTGATCTACTCAGAGGGTCCTGGCGAGACTGAGGTGGTAGTCGGGAAAATTTTTGATTGGAGGAATCAGAGTGGGTTGTACAGCGATAGCTGGAAAGGGGCGCTGAGGCCCAGGAAGAGGACTGGAGGGTACGGCTGCACCTTGGGGAGGAAGAAGCCACGGAATGTGGTGTTCTTGGTAATCCTTCGAGGAATGCCCAAGGGAGCAAAGTTAGAAAATCTCTGGATCTCATTGATCACAGCCTCGGTGTAGGGCATCTTCAGGCGGTCCTCATACTGGGGCTGTCGGTTCCTGCCAATCACCCGCTCAATCTCCTCGTGGACCTTGGCTGGAGTACAAGGAGAGAGGGGATGTGTTTAAGAGCCGAGGGGCCTCAGAGCAGGTGCAATAGTTTAAATGTGTAAAACTGTATGTACTGCATGTCTCTGTAAATGGCATGCATATAGTCCATTTGAAACATATCTCCATACCTCTCTATCCTTTTCACAACAGAACCATGGTGGGGGAGGGAAGAGTGTCAGGGCATGGACCAGAGAGCAGGAATCTGGCAGCCAGTGGGAAATCAGTGCAGAGATGTATCATATTTTAATTGCTAGTGAGAACTCTGTTTATGCATTTAAGATGCCCCTGTCTCCACATAGCAGGGCATGTCTGAGCATTCAGGGACCTGGGAGAGGTAGGAGTCATTGTGGTCAACTTGGAAGAGGTTGGAACATCTGGGGTTCCCAACATTCCCTGCCCCACACCAGCCTCACCCTCCACATCCGGGTGCTTCATGAGCAGCAGGAAGCCATAGCGAAGCGTGGAGCTGACGGTCTCAGACCCGGCAAAGAACAGGCTTAGTGATGTCATCACCAGGTTCTTCATGTGAAACTCTGAATTGAGGTCCTTCTTCTCCTACAGAGAGAGGAAACACAAATCCATTCATCAGCTGATCACCCCCTAGGGGATGTTAAGGTTTTAATTTTCTAAAAACCTTTAGTCATTCTTTTATAAATATGTTATTAATTCTTTGAGGACTTCCTTTATTGTATTGTGAGCAAATTCACACCCTTCCCCAAACCCTCCCAGATGAATCCCTTTCCACACCCACTGAACCTTGGGTCCTCATTTTTTAGACATATATGTGATATGTACTTTGAACATATTCCCCTGTTAACTTCCCTTTTCCCTTTTGTCCTCCATTGAACCCTTTCTTACTCCTCGTGAGCCCCTCTCCGATCATGACCTCTTCTTTTGTGTGGCCAACTGTTTATAATTCGGGTTGGCTGCATGAGTACAGGTGAATACAGTTTTGTTTGGTTTTGTTTTGTTTGTTTGTTTACTTGAGAAAGAGAAATTTATTGGTAGGCCCACCGCCAAGGAATAGGATTTCCTCTTTCCTCTCAGCTGTCAACTGCAGATTAAGTTCCTCAGGGAGAAGGGGGATCTCATGGGCACCACTCCTGCAGTTTTCTTTGGACCCAGCTCTCAAAGGGTCCAGACCAAAGGTGGAAAGCCTAATCTCCAGGTTGTGTGCAGAGTCTTGGGTTTGCATGAGTTTTGCTTGTTTCTCTGTCTTGTCAACTGTCTGTCCTTTAGCTATCATTCTGATTTCACTCTTCATGGTTGGAACAGTTAGAAAGTGAGGGGTCTATAGATCTTCAAGCACTACAGAATTCCAAGTCCTTTCTTCCAGATGTGAAGCACTCTTCTGTTGCTGTTGTTGTTTTTTAGTTTGGTTTTTTTTGAGACAGGGTCTCTCTGTGTAGCCCTGCTGCCCTAGACTCACTTTGTAGAACAGGCTGGCCTCGAACTCACAGAGATCCACCTGCCTGTGCCTCCTCAAGTGCTGGAATTACAGGAGTGTGCCAACACGCACGGCTGCTGTGGAGCACTTTTATGCCACGTAATAAACTCATGTTGCCTGCACCACTCATATATATCTATGTGCATTTCATAACTTAGATGTGAAATGCTGGAGAATGTGGTGGCTAATAGCAAAAGCCTTAGAGTCAACCCGTATGTGTGGGGTGTGTACAGTTTCCTGGCTGCATGATGTCTGGCTGGTCACTTAGAAACTCTGGGCAAAGTCTCCTCATTTGTGAGATTTAGTCTCCACAGAATCTTCTTCAGTAGCTTCAAGGGGTGCTAAACAGGCGTCTAGCAGAATGTACTGAGGACAGTGTCTGACAGGGGAATGCTGGAATATTGGTTGGTATGATGATTTGCTTGCCCATGTCCTGGCTTGGATAAGGTCCAATGTTGGAAGACTCGGCTTGTTGAGGTTGCAGTCCATCATGTCTGGACACCTCTCCCAAGCTTGGTGCAGAGTGGAGGACTCCCTTTCTCAGCAGGGGCTTCTTTGTCTCTGCCTGACCTCATCTGGAGTCCTCTAACCATATCTGGATCCTGGCCTTTGGCACAGTTTCCCCCTGCTTGCCCACAGGATAATTAGGTACTGTGTTCCTGTTCATATGATAGGACTGTGCTGCCAAATGAAAATAAAGCATTCCTGGCACTTCAAACTCCCGCCAATGGTGCACATCTGCCCTGGGAACCCTCCACCCGTTCCTCAAGAACTATGTAGCCTTTGTTCACCTTGAATAAAGTTGAAGAATCTTGTTGAGACTGGTCTCAGAAAGCTATTCTGTTGTACTCACTGTCCAAACCCTTCTCCTCCCTCTTTTCCCTCCCCATTCATCACATCTGCTCCCTTTGTCCTCCGGGGTCAGGAGCCAACAGTCCCCATGGAGAGGGCTCCCAGGCTCAACAGCTAACCGGTGTCGTTAGCCATGCCTAAACTGTGAGGTGCATCACAGAACAGGGCTGGATGGGCTCTTCCTTCTTTTCTAAAGTGATTCCCAGCTACCTGGTTGCAGACCTCCATCCCCCAGTGCTGGGATCACCTCCTGCATGTGGATGAGAAAGGAGTCAATGAAGTTCCGTGGGGAATTGAGGTCCAGGGTTCTCTGGTTCTGCTTCACTTTCCTTATCATGAACTGTTCCAGTTCCTGCGTGTACTTGATGATCTGTTGCTGCGGTCCTGGCAGGTATTTCATCACTGAATGGAACATGTCGTAGAGCTGTGGGTGGGGGAGAAAGGGTGGAAAGAGAGCTGTCAGTGGCAATACCCAATGAGCATGGGACTTGTCTCAGGGAAAGAGTGTTACTTGGCTGGATAGCAACACACATCAACTCTACTTTTTCTTTCACCTTTTCAGGTATGCATTCTTTCTTTTTCCCTTCCATTAATTGATTTATTTATTTACTTTACATCCCAATCAGAGCTTTCCTTCCTTCCTCTCCTCTCAGTTCCTCCCTCAAACCTCCCCTCTCTCCATTCCCCCTCTTTTTCTCCTCAGAGAAGGAGAGGTCTCCCACAGATCTCAACCCGCCTTGGCATATCAAGTTGCAGCAGGACTAGGTGCATCTTCTCCTATTGAGGCTAGATATGGCAACCCAGTTAGGGAAAAGGGATTCAAAGGCCAGCAACAGAATCACAGAGCTCTACTTATTCTTTAAAAAACTCCTAATATTCATTTTGTTGTTTTTACTTTTAATGATGTGCATATGCATGAGTACAGGTGCCTGAAGTCAGATGCCCTAGACCTGAGATCCCCTAGACCTGAGATTCCCTAGACCTGAGATCTGAGGCCCCCTAGATCTGAGACCTTAGATTCCCTAGGCCTGAGATCCCCTAAACCTGAGACCTGAGGTCCCCTAGAGCTGAAGTTGCAGGTGGTTGTGAAATGCCCGCCACAGGTTCTGGGCCTGAGCTCAAGTCCTCAGGAAGAGCAGTGCAGGCTGTTAACTACTGCAACTGTTGCTGCTGACCAGAGACAGCAGTTTCATAGCTGAGTTAAGCTTGAGGGCTATCGTCCTACAGCTTAGTTGGGGTGGCTCAAAGTCGGGCACTAGCAGACATTCAGCCACTTAAGTGACTGTGGATCAAAGCATTATTCCAGCAGAGTGTCATGGAGAATCACATATCTAGATGTTTGGGCATCCAGAAGTCTAAGGTTAGTTGTCTCCATACTTGTTTGAGATTATAACTGGTTTTCTAGATAGTCAGGTCTTCATCCTGGGAAGGTACAGGTTATAGGTATGGGGTACGCCTGTCAGACATTGTTTTGACGTGAGCTTCGTGCAGCTGGAAGACTCTTATTTGGGAGTTTGGGAAAACATCCTATCCAGAGATTTATGTTTGACTGTCTTGGTTGAAGTGCCTGTCTACCCATTCCTGAATTTATGTGGCACAAACGACTGACTCTTGCCCACTTGTACCAGTGGGATATTTTGGAAGAGTCGTGTGCACAGGCAGGATAGTTTCACTGCCCTTGAGTTTGCAGAACCAGGTGTTCAGGAATGGAGGAGGGGCCTCAGGTGTTACTTGTCTCTCATGGGCAGGTGTCTTGACTTTCGGAAGGACCACATACAGGCTTTGTTAGAGCATGAACTGGGGAAACCTGTCCAGGAAAGAGAGACATGCAGAGGGCTTCGCTCTCAGGCTGTCTTTTGAGATACCCGGATGTTAGATTGAGTACCGCAGAGCTCCTGCAGGCTCCGATGTAAAGGCCCAATTGCCGAAGGGTGAGGTTTTGGAGGAATTTAGGAGAGTTGAGGCGGCCCTTGCCCTGTGTGGGTTCAGCCGCTGTGGAGCACTAGAAGGGCATCAGACAGAGCTGCAGTCCGATACCTGCCCCATGCGGGAAGCTGCGAATCTGTTCATCTGATTCATCATCCGCAGCAGTGACAAGAATTCCTTGTCCTCATAGTCGAAGCGGTCCCCGAAGATGATGGAGCTAATGATGTTGGAGGCAGTTTTGCTCAGATAGAAGGTGGGATCAATGGGGGCTCCTGTGGGGCGTGGCATGATTGGGAAGATACAGAGATTAGGAGGGAGAGAAGAGTCAAGTGGATGGTGTGGGCGTTAAGTGAGGGACCAAGCTCACAGCACTAGAATCAGGGGACTGTCTGGAGGGCATTCTTCCCCCGCCCCGTTCTTCTCCACAACCCACAGGTTCTCGCGATCAGGGCTGTTGCTTCTCGTGCTCACCGCACGTGGCCTGCAGCCTCTGGATCAAACAGCCCGCCTCCTCCTGGATGCGCTCCTCCACACCACGCTTGCCCACGCCGAAGTCTCTCAGTGTAGCCAGGGTGAAGCGCCTGAGTTGTCTGGCTCGCTCCCCGTTGCTGAACGTCACCCCTGTAAAGGTATGATCATGGGGGTGGAGAGAGGTAAAGTGAGCTGAGAAAGGAGGTAAAGAGTTGGAGAGAACACAGAGCCTACAAACAGACCCTGCGTCAGAGACACGCAGAATAGGAAAGCTGGAATGAGTCAGCTAGTCAAAGAGTATCTTAGCTGGACCAGTTCCATCGTGCCCCAAGATACTGGCTAGCTGCTCTGGGTTCCTGAAGTGGCTAAAGCAACCAATATAGTCACGGTCAGACATCATTTTCTGAAATCAGAAGATACCCATAAAAGCAAGGACAGACTACATGCAAACATACCCGTGGCCCTGGCTCTGGTTCTGTTTATGTGACCTGAGCTATAGTCACGTCTATATTTTGACACTAGGTTGTAGTAGCCGTCTGTGCCTCCCTCAGTTTTTCAGGGAAACAGATTTCTCCTCTGTGTTAAACTGTAACCACAGGCTTAATGTTTTAAAGATATTTGGCTCTGTGTACCTTGAATTTTGCCCTTTCTGGCCTATAATAGGAGATTTTGCTGCTCAAGGCCATTTTGTAACCTTGGCCAGCCTTTACTGGAGTATAATGTTCCATAAGCACTATACTCAGCTTAGAGGAACCGTGAAGTGTGTAAAGCAGCATTTAAACAAGCAGGCAGCACGGGGAAGAGATGGTTCTGGCCGACCTCGCAGAAGACGTGTTTGAAGCCAGGCACCCCCATGGCAGCTCACAGCCTCTGTAACTCCAGGAGATCTGACTCCCTCTTCTGGCTTCCATGTCCACCAGGCATGCACATGCCGTACAGGGACACATACAGGCCAAATGCCCACACACAGAGAAGTAAGAATAAATAATCCTAGGAGCCAATCTGAGCACTGTAGAGTCTGCCTGAGCCCTGCAGCTGACAAGTACGTGTTCTGCGTGTGGGCACGTCGTCTTCATTTCATTCTGTCATTTTATTTTGGATTCAACTCACACCCCCATATGTACATAATTTAAGATAAAATAAATCTTCAAAAACATAGGGAGGGCCGATGTGCCTGTAGGCACGTAGGCACAGGTTGCCCCTTCATCAAGGCCTGCCATCAGTTCTGCTGTGGACGGAGAGCCACATGAACTAGGGGCTCAGAAGGTGCTGCGACTTCAGGGTTTGCGCTGGCAGTTGCCACCGCTGCATAGCTGGCCTCTGATGGCCTCACTTTACTCCCCCGAGTGAACTGTGCAGGCCATTCTTTGGACTCTCAGTACCACCTGGGTTTGGGCACCACCCCCACCCCCAAATTGCATAACACGGAGGCACTCAAGTGGCAGAGGCAGAAGTAAGGAGGCCAAAATCTGAGCTGAAAACAAAGGTTGTGGATGATTCCACGTTGGGCTAGAAACAGAAAAAACAGGGAGAGAGAGAGAAGCTGAGGCCGTCTGAAGAAGCTGTTGGGGAGGAAGGAGAGGAAGGAAACTGTGAAAAAGATGTTTTTGGTCTCAAATCAGAGAAAGAAAGAGAGGGAAAGAAAAAGAATTATGGTGGAATGTAGATGTTCACCTTCTTTATGACAGCCAAAGATAAAACTGTCAAGGGCTGGGCTGAAGGCGCGTTGGTTAAGAGCACTCGCTCTACAGATGAGCAGGGCTCTGGTCCAGGCATCCACACAGCACCTCTCAACCATCTGAGACCCCCGCTGTATAAAGTCTGATCATCTCTCTGACCTCCGCTGGCACCAGGCGCACACACACACAGTGCACATATATCCACACAGACAAATACTCACACATAGAAAAAAAAAACAAAGTAAATAAACCTAAAATGTTTAAAGAAGATGAGAATATCGACTAAATTTAAAAGGAGGATTCAATCTAGGAGAATGTCAAGAGGCTCTAAGAGATAGAGCATGGAAGGAGGACACTTAATGAAACAGAAGAAGCAGTAGGGGCAGGAAGCATCTGGGAGCAATGACCACAGATTCTGAAACAGGCCAGGGAGCGACACATTGAGAAGCAACAAGCAGCAGAGTGTGGAGAGCAGGAAAGAGGACTCTGTAGAGCCTTGAAGGGGGAGGTGGGTTAGGAAGCAGGCTCCTTAATCGAGGCTAACGACTGTCCCTGGCCACGCTCCCCAACATGGTACCCTCCTCACCATAGTCTTTGAAGAGTGTGTTATAGGTGGCCTGCTCGCCTCGTCCACTGAATTCCTCAGCTTGGTCGACCAGAGCCTCTTTGATGGCCTTGTATCCGTATAGCACCACCACACGACGAGGCCCAAGGTGGATGGTGAACACAGGGCCATAACGCTCACTGAGCTGGCATGGGGCACAAGGGATCTGTTAAATGAGTTATTCGCCCACCTGAACCAGTACACAGTGGCCAGTTAATATGATATTCTGCTTGGAATAAACAAACCAAACGACTGGAAAAAAAAAAAAAAAAAAAAAAACCCGAAGACCTGGAATAGCTCCGTAGCCTTCTAAACTCCACTATCATAAGACTCCAGCTCACTCCATGAGTTCTCTGTCACAATGAACATGAAACAGCACACATATAGCCATACTCCCAGGCCCCATCCATCCGTACCTCTGTGATGGAACTATAAATGTCTTCTGTATTCAGTTGCAGGTAGTTCCCAATGAAAGGCAGAGGAGTGGGTCCTGGAGGGAGTTTTCCCCTGGATTTCTGCTGCCAGACAGACATCAAGACCATGACACTCAGGTAGGCCAGTAAGACCACAAGGAGCCCCAACACCAGCATGGTGGCCAGGGAGGGTGACAGGCTGATGGCCAAGGCTGAGATGCCCTGCCTTTATACCCCCAGGGAGAGAGGGTGCCCTTTGCTCCTATTTATCTAGGTGAGTCTTTTACCTCCCAATCTTATCTCCTAACATTGACGTTGTCTGTGTTGCAACACCCACAACATGGATGAGGGGGGAGACCACTGACTGTCAGGCTTAATCCGAAACACTTAAAGAGGTGTTATCCACAGACTGCCCACCTCTGGGTCGCACAGATCAAATCCAGAACTACAAACCTATATCTGTATGGCTGAACACATGAAGAGGGCCCTGGTGGATATTTGTGCTCTGTGATTGAATTCAAATTCTCAGATATTCCTTAGATACATTCCAGTATTGGTATTACTGGAATGGTACAGGGGGCATGGCTACAGATGTTGAATCTTTGGGGGGAAAAATTATTTTACTTTCTTTCTTTTAGGATCTTTCTTTTAGGATATCTTGTTAAAATTTTATGTATTTGAATGTTTTCCTGGCACTTCTGTCTGTGTGACGCATGTGCACTGTGTCCGGGGATGCCAGAAGATACAGACAGATCCCTTGGAAATGGAGTTACACATGGTTGTGAGCCCCCCATGTGTGTCCTGGGAATAAAACCTCTTCTGTAAGAGCAGCAAGAGCCCCCTATGCCGTCTCTGAGTTCTAAATCTTTGCATCTGTTTTATTAGGAGAAAAACATTAGTAAGGAATTCAGGAAGGATTCCAAAGCTGTGGATTGGCGTTCACCTGGCAGGAGGACTCTGTGGGTGTGGAGTTCCTGGTAGAAGTGGATAGAATTCCCTGTAGGAGACCACATGTTGGGTTTGGCGTTGGTCCCGTGCTGTGTCTTCATGCTCAAAATTCTTAAAGAAGCCTTACCTTGAGATTAGGACAGGCAACCTTCTCCCTGTCTGTGTATGGCTTGGAAAAGGGGTAGAAACCCACAGCCACAGTTCAGTGCTCTTTTCATGGGATAGAGGAGAATTGCTCAGAATTTCAGCTGGTGGGAAGGGATTGCAGAAGCTCTGCCAAACAGCAGGCAGAACGACCAATATGGCGAAAATCCCTGGTCCTCACAAAGTTTCTAACTTACAAAGAATCCCCCTGGGAAGCTCACTGGGGTAAGGAGTGCTTCTGACATGAGTATGTTTTTCAGGTTACATACCTGTGTATGAGGCACAGAACGCAGGGCAGGCATGAGCACATGTGTGAAAGACCTTTAGATCAAACTCTCGAATGCCAGTCTGTGGAGCTCCATCTTCTCACTTTCCCTCTCTGTGCATCTTAGTTGGCAAGCAGGCCGTGCATGGTGGTGCTTGTAAAGTGACAGTCCCATTTGAAAGTGTGTTCGATGTTTTTAAGTGGCATTTCTTGATTTTTTTTCCCCTTAGGGCCTGCTCTTAGCGGTCAGAGGGAAGTTTAATGGCAGAGATTTAGGTTAAGCCCAGTGTGGAGAGCATAGGCTGACCCTGGGATACTGAGGCTATGAGCAAAGGAAGGATGAATGGCCATGCTGATCTTACCTTATTGACCTTCTTTCAAAAAAAATCCAACATGTATTTGTGTGTGTGTGTGTGTGTGTGTGTGTGTGTGTGTGTGTGTGTGTTACATGGACATGTACCACAGGGTACAGTGGAGGTCAGAAGACAACTTGTAGCAGTCGATTCTCTTCTCCCATCATGTGGACTTCAGAGATCGAACTCAGAGCATCAGGGTTGGTGAGCCATTCCACCAAATCCAAAGTTATTGAAGTCACAATAAGGACAAACAACCTTTTGGTGAACGTGTATTCTGGGAAGATATGGGTAATGTGTGCCTGGTCATTTGGGTCTTAGTGCCAAATGGGCTTTTTCAACAGTAGCCTCATTATGGTCCCTCCGTTGTCTGGCCCTGCCCTCCCTGGGGGATACATGAGGACCAAGGTTAGCAACTGATGAGTGCTGAGGACAGCATCAGAAGTGGGCAGAGAAATTAGCCTGGCAGTTGTGATACCAGACGGACCCAGGAAATCAGTGACATAGGTGGGCACCATGGTAGGAAAGAAGTTGGCATTGGATGAATGATAATTATTTTTCTACATCTGGTACCAAAGAGACTCTGAGACTGTGTCCAGTAGTCACTGTGGTTGCTTTCATAAAATCATAAGGATGGCACCAGTGGAGCCTGAGGGTGGTCTTGACAGGTGTGTACACAGCATTAGTTATGAGCCGAGATTGCCCTCAGCTTGTTTCCAGCCAGGACTCTGTGGGTTCCTGTGAAACCTGTGAGAGTGGGACCATTTTGGGCTGCCCTAGCCTTTGACCCTCTAACTCAGGAAGTTTATGAGGGCAAAATTCCTCTCAAGACTGGTCTCTTGTTGTTGTAGATTTCTGGACTCTGAAATTGTTGAAGAAGGCAAGATCAGTATTCTAGGAACGAATAGGTGTGAAGATAGTTGTTGGTTTTGAAGATGGAAGATTTGAAGAGATTTTATGACTGTGATAGCAGGTACAACCCCTCTTCTCCCAATCTTCTGCCCATACATGGAATGGCTTCTATGCCTGCCTGGGCTCTTGCTAGTCCCTTTATTATAGTGACAATACTGAAATATTGGTCAATGAAAGTGGCGAGGGCAAGGGCTCTGCATGTCCAGACAGGTTCCAGGAAGGTGTGCAGGCAAGAGTTCTGATCTTCACAGTGGGAAATGCATGTGTGCAGAGAGCAATCGTGTGTGTTGGGTTGTATATAGAGGGAGATCTGGTCCCCACCCTGGTTTCCCAGGTACCACTGTAGCTTTCCAGGATATGGAGCTTGCCATGCATGAATAAGTTTTAACCCAGGTCAGAACCATTCCCCACCTGCACTGTTAAGCCTGGAAGAGAGCAAGGAAGTGTCCCCATCATCTTCCTCAGGAGATGAAATCTTGTCCATGACACCTCTCTGTGGATCCACTTGCCAGCACCATAGGGCATGGAGGCAGTTGTAAGAACACCGACTCTTATCCCTACAATGGCACTCACCTGCCACTGAGGAAAATGCCAGGCCCACCCCTCATCCAAGGAAATAGCAGCCACAGCAGATATAACCAGCAAGTATTGGTCCCCTCTACCAGGCTGAATGTCACTGAGTCCACAGAGAGGGCCTCCCTCCTCTCCAGGTTGTGGCCTGATAACATAGCCGCCACTTCTTGGATGAGAGGTGTGCCTGGCGTTTCCCTCAGCAGCAGGTGGAGGCTTCTGGAGGGACAAAATCAGCTGGTCTTACAACTGCCTGTGTGCCCTATAAGGCTGGCAACTAGAGCCAGAGAGAAGTGGCCTGGACAAGATTTCATCCTGTGGGGAAGCTAATAGGGAGGCTTCCTTCTTCAGTCTTAACAGTCTGTGAAAGACTGTGTGGGTCCCACATCCAGCCTGTGAAGACCCCACAATGAGAAGAGTTCCCTAACAAGGAGCTGGGGTGCTTCTGTGCATCTAGCCCAGTGTGGTGCATAGGCTGTAGTGGTGGGCGGCTTTCTCCTCTAGCAGCTGCCCACCTGACCAGCTCCCTTGTGACAACTTAACAGGTCTTACCTCAGAGCCTCATAAATAAACCCCTCGATAAGTCACCACTGTAAAGGAAGTTTGGGTGTCTTTAAAGACGGAGTTATGTCATGTAAATACGCTTTTGTTTTAACCCCAAAAGTGAGACTTTAGCTTGGGCTTTAGTTTGTCCACTCCTGATAATTGTCTTGTGTGTGGTCTTTGCCAGCTGGTAATGGCCTGCCTCATGCAGGAGAGGGGCGTGGTCTAGGGCTCTGAGCATATAAATATGAGAACCCAGAGAGACTGTTGTGGTGTGTGGCAAGGAGCAGTTTGAAGAGACCAGAGACGGACGGTGTGACAGTTTGGAGCAGACAGATGGAGAGAAATGCTTCAGGGTGCTCGGGCATGGAGGAGACTGTGGGCTTCATTTGCTGTTGACAAAATTGGTATAGAGCCCTAAAAGAACCCCTTGACCCCAAACACCCAGAAGTAAAGGAGCCTGGGCCTCCTCTCCCCACCAACCTTCTCTCTCATACCTAGGGTTGGAAGGGAGAGGCTTTAAGGAACCCCAAATAAATGAGTATAAAAACAAGCACTACACACTGCCTGTAATGGTCACCTCCTATTACCAGAAGTGAGTGAACCACACAGAATGGGGTCCAGTCAGATCCCATAGCCACTGGACTAGGAGATAATTACAAGCATTCACATATCCATTCAAAAGTTATGTACTCCCGTTTTAAATTCCCAGTCTGTCTATTTATCGGGAGACCAATTCCAGTGCCTCAGAATCCCTTCAGGGTCTTTCTTCTTGGAGACCAGTGCCACCTCCGTATCCATGGAGGCTTTGGATGCAGTCTCTAATGGGGTTGTCACGCCCCCACCAGCTCTTCTCCCCAGGGGTCCTTCCCTGCCCTGAATGTCCTCCCAGTCTCTTCTTTGTTCACTTGGAGACCCTGGTCCTAGATCTCATGGACCCTTGGTCACTGGAAGGGCAGTAACTTCCAGGTTCTAGAGACCTGTGGTAGGCCGAGAGGCTAAGAAATAGCAGCCTCTCTCAACCAAAGGCATGAGGTGCAAGGGGCAGGGGGATGTAACCGATGAGGATCTCACAGGGTAGAGGGTGCACCGGACCAAAACTGTTACCGGATCCTTCTGGAATAAGCACTATAGCAACGAGAGTTGGGGGAATGATGTCACCGCTGGACTGAAGCCAGGATAGCCCCCTTTCCTGAAAGGCTTCCCCTAGTTCTGCTCCAGCTGCTGAGAAAGTTGTTCTAGAGCTCTGCTCTGGTGTTGGCCCTCCTCCCAAGGGTCCAGGCTGAGGGGGTGAAAGGCGGGAGTCAGCACACAGGAGTCTGGTGAATGCAAGCTGAAAGCGAACAGCTGCAGACTCATTTATCTCAGAAGAGAGAGCATAGGCTAGAGCTTTGGGCAGCCAATTGGGTTCCTTCACGCCATCTGTGAGCCTGCCATTGGTTGTCTGTCTCTCGGCCAACTTTCCAATGTCAGGTCAAACACTCTTGACCCAACTACTTCCATAGTTACTTCAGCAGAAGCTGCCCCAGGCTGTGAGCCCTAGTGGCCCTTTGCTGGGGAGGCCCACACTCTGGAACAGGAAAGGGGAGTCCTGGAAGTTCAGAGCGGCAACACTTACATTTGGTGCAGTGACTCAGATTAAGTGTTTTCTCTCTAGGGTAACGGCTTTGTAAGTTGAAGTAATCGCTAATCTCAGATGAGGAACCTGAGGGGTGGACAGCTGGACCTTAGCGAGTGAGATCCTATATCCCTGTCTGGACAGAAAGTTTAATAAGGTAGAGGCGTCTGCATGGTTAACTTGCAGAGGTGGACTACAAAGGAGAAGATTATCTATGTATTGTATAAACTTGGATTTAGGAAGGAACAGAATGAATAGGTCAGAGGCCAGAGCCTGGCCAAATAAATGTGGTCTGTCCCCAAACCCCTGGGGTAGGACTGTCCAAGTAAGTTGTGTAGTAATGAGAGTATCCCAGTTGGTCCAAGGAAAGCCAAAGATATTTTGTGACTGGTGATCCAGAAGAATAGAAAAGAAGACATCCAGGGAGATAGAAAGACCAGGAGGGGACAGGAGCTCCACAAGGAGAGCAACAGAACCAAAATATCTGGGCCCAGGGATCTTTTCTCAGACTGATACTCCAACCAAGAACCATGCATGGAGATAACCTAGAACCTCTGCACAGATGTAGCCCATGGCAGCTTAGTCTCCAAGAGGAGACTGTCTCTGACATGAACTCAGTGGCTGGCTCTTTGATCACCTCCCCCTGATGGGGGAGCATCCTTACAAGGCCACAAAGGAAGACAATGTCTCCTTATGAGACCTGATAGACTAGGGTCAGATGGAAGGGGAGGAGGACCTCCCCAATCAGTGGACTGGAGAAGGGGCATGGGAGGAAATGAGGGAGAAAAGGTGGGGTTGGGAGGGAATGAGGGAGGAGCTACAGGTGGGATACAAAGTGAATAAAGAGTAATTAATATAAGAAAGAAAAATTAAATAAAAAAAAAAGAAAAGAAGGCATCCTTGAGGTCTGGGACAGAGAAATGAGAGGTCTCTGAGGGGACAGTGGAGAAGAGAGTATGAGGTTGGGTATTATGGGGAGGGAAATGACTGCTCTGAATTGGTCAGAGATCCTGAACAATGCTCCTAATTTCCATTGGGTCTTTAACCTCAAGTATGGGGGTACTATGAGGGGAATGTGGGGCATAGAAGATTCTTCCCTAAGAGGTCAGAGGTGAGGAGCTTAAGTCCCCTGAGGCTTTGGAGAGAAAGTGGGTACTGAGCATGGGTGATATTTTGTAACTGAATGATGAGAGGAGGCTGATGTTTGGCTGTAGAGGGGTTTGGGTTGTCCCATACCTGGGGATCTACCTTAGAGGCCGTAAGGGAAAAGTGTGTCAGATTGTGTGATTTAGGGAAGGATGAGCTGTTGGTATAATGTTCTTTTGAAATGCATGCACCTTACCCTTGTTCATTCAAATGCTGATTCTCCCCCCCCACCCTCTGGTTTCAATCCGGACATTGCATTGTGATACTCATTCTAAGCATCCTGTCTCAACTCTTGTGTAAACAGGCCAAAATAAAGCAACTAGACACAAGGTTGAGCTGGAAGGAGCCAGAGGACAGGAAACATGGAAGGAGCTAGAGGGCAGGAAATGAGTGGGAGGAGAAAGGGGGAGGAGAGCTTGGAGAGCAAAGCTGGAGGAGAGATCTAGGAACAATGTGGAGAGATGGACTGGACCTAATATATCACTAAAAGCAAGTATAAGGGGTGAAATCTAAATGTAAGGAAACTAGGAAGGCTTGGAGATTTAGGAGGGAGTAACTCTTGCCCAACATTGTGTTCTAGGTTAATTAAATAAACCCAGTCTCTGTGTGGTGATTTGGTTATACAGCTGCTTAGGATTAACAAAACATTACCAAGAGATAAACCAGTAGTAAGTATTAATCACCACCTTCAACAATGAGGGGAATGGCTGGTGAGCCTGGAGTCAGGCAGATGTGGGGAGCAAAAGAAATAAAGGATCCCACTTTGTCTATAAGGTTCCCTTCCAGGAATGCGATGGGACCCATTGGTACCACTAGGAATGAATGGGTAAGGGGATATCCCTAAAGATGCAGCTAAGTGATGGGGTGGGGTGGTCCTGGTAAGGCTGTCCCCCTACTCCAACAAAAGAAGCATGAGAAGGAGAGGTGGGTCTCCAGAACTTCATCAGAACAAAAAAAAAAAGTGGACCCAGTATCTAGAAGGAAGGAGATGGGTCACCCTAATGCTGTGATGACCACCAGGGCTCCCTGTCAGAGGTGACTGTGTGGTCAGGTCAAGGGAGCCTGAGCCCCTTCAGTTAGCCTTGGCCAGGAGGTCAGCTGAAAGCTGATCTGGGCTTGATGTCCTCACACTGTGGGAAACATGGGGGTAGTCAACACCCCAATGCCTTTCTTAATAGCACCTTGGATAGTTTACAAAAATTATACAGGGCCAGTCCCAATTACCTTCCTGACCACAATTGAAAGAGGAGTGTGAAGGTTTGGGGGCTTTGGGAGGCCAGGGAGCCTGGGCTTTTATTTTGGCATGCTGAAAGGGCTTAGCCATCATCATGTAACTTTGTTTGGGGCTTTTTCATCATTCCCATGGTATACCTTGAAGGCCATGGCTAAGACTCCTGCCTGTGGAGCCAGGGCTTGTTTCTCTAGATATTTAAGTTTGGCCCTAATATCAGGAAAAGGCAGGGAAAAGAAGCAGGTCACGAAGAGCTGTTTTCTGTCTGGGGTCTCAGGATTCAGACTGCTGTATGGTAGGAGGGCCTTTGTAAGGTAGTCTAGGAATTGAGACAGGTTTTGTGTTTATCCTGGATGACCTCTTGGATTTTTTTCATAGTTGACCTCTTTGAGGTCAGCCTTACGGAGACCAGCCAGGAGGCAAATTATAAATTGTTCCCTACAAGATGCCCCCTGAGATATTGTAATCCCATTTGGGGTCCTGGTTGGAGACTTCCTTATTTCCATCCAGGTAGGTGTCATCGGTCTGGTGGTCTTCATCACACAAGCCCCAGCCTGCCTGCACATCTCCAGGAGAGTCATATAAACATCATGGAAGGTAAGACTGTAAGCTTGGGTAATATACCGGAATTCTCCTATAAAGGCGGAAGAATTGGCTGTGTAGGTCTCCAATCTCTTTTCTCTTTGAGAGTTTTCAGTTAATGAGAAGCGGACATGTACCCTGACTAAGCCATCCACCCCGGCAACCTCCCACAGAACTGTGACTGGTTTAAGCCAGATAGGGGGAGGCTCCCATGGCGGAGCAAGAAAAAGTAGCAAGAACATTAGGCTGTGAGCTAAAAGTGAGAGTTGAGTCATGAAACCTGTTGCTGAGGAGGGAGGAAGGGAAAACACAGAGGCCCAGGAAAAGATGAAGCTGGGGCTCTTGGTTGGTAGGGAAGGGGGCTCACTAACGGAATGCAAAGTAGTGTGAGGATCATCTTATTCCACCTTCATAGCCGGAAGGAGCTGAGCAGAGGAACAAGAAGTACAGAGAGAAACCTCGGAGCAGAGGAGAGAAAACAAGAGTAAAAAATCACTTTCCATTTCCCTAATTGTTCACAGTAGCTGTAAAGGTCCCGAATAATAGTGAGGTCTAGCATGCCTTTGCATGGCCACTTGGATTGATTATCTAAGGGATACTGAGGCCAAATTTGATTGCAAAGGCAAACGGCTCAGGGTGCTTCTGATCAGGTACCAGCTGTAGAGGATGGAGGTTTTCTAAGAGGCATCTGGAGATGGAAAAGGGGTGTGAAAGATGTCGTTCCTGTGGATGAGAAAGAGGAAGAAAAAAGTTCCTGCAGCTGGTAGTCATGGGAATCCTCAGGATTCAGGGAGGACTGAACAAGGTCCAACCTGTTCAGTGGTTCATCACCACACCTAATGAGGGTCAGGAGCTTAGCCTGGCTAAGCCAGGGCTTTCGAAGAGGTCAGAAGGTGGAGACAAAAACTGAGCTCTAGAAGCAGGGTCTCATCCACAGGAAAGGGTTGAGGAATGGAGTCACAAAAGACAAGAGGGCCTAAAGGAGCTTTGGAATTTACAGGAAGCTCCAAAATGAAGGTGGGAGAAGAGGGAAAAAGGGGGTACAATAGCCCAGCTGGGCCTAAAAAACTGTGGGGTGGCAACCCCAATGGTGGCGGGATGTGGTCGGGTGAAGATGGCTAGTGTAGTCTTAAAGACCACAGGTGGGCGTACCTCCATTTCCAAGAGTACCAGAACACTGTACACTCAATGGTCAAAGGAGAAACTGGAGAGGCCTGAGGCCAGGATTGGGGTGGGGTGGGGTGGGTTAGAGCCTTTATCTTCTAAAATGGAGAGGAAGAGGGCAAAAAAAAATCAGTTCCTCAAAACTTCCTCTAGAAATAGGCAACGTGGGACTGATGAGCTAGCACACAGGTTAAGAGCGTGGGTTGATCTTACGGAGAACCCGTTCAGTTGCGCGCACCTACGGTGGGCAGCCCACACCACATGCAGCTCCAGCTCTGAGGACCAGAGTCCTCTCGTGTCCTTAAGCTCCTGCACACAGTCACTTGGACATACCCCTCCCAGACACATCTGCACATACAAATTATACACGATAATACGAGCAACGTGGTGGTGCAGGCCTGTAAGACCAGCACTCAGGGGACAAAGGCAAGTGGAGATCTGTGAGTTCCAGGCCAGCCTGCTCTGCAGTGAGACCTGCTTCAACATGACTGATGACTATCGCCATGATAAGTCCCTTAGAGACAGGTAACTCCATTAAGATGCCCCCAGAGCTGATGAGAGATAACATCACAAGCCCCAGTACCTAGTCCAACCTTGTCCAGACAGGAGACTCGGCTCTGACGGGAGCACCGCAGTACTGCACCAGCTTGCTGCCATGTCTGGGGCCTTCCTGAGCCTCTTTGCTACCTCACTCCTCATTTCCATTCTTCCCTGCGGGAGGAAAGTGACACTGGATCATAGCATGGTGCAGGAATGCTCGAGAACAAGGCGACCTCACCTCAGTGGGGAGGAGGGGTACAGGCGATGCTCCAGGGAGTTACATACTCACCAGTCTCGTCTTCCAAGTCAGCGCTCCCTAAAACAAGATCACGTGTGAGTGCACACACATACACACATACATATACATACATACAAACATACAGAGCCACATACACATGTGTGCATACACACATAAGTCATAAACACATATACAAATATACATATGCACATATACATACATATACAAATACACATATGTACACATACATACACATGCACACATACCTACACATACACACATACCACAGATACACACACACACACACACTCATTCTTTCCAGACTAAGCCCAGGCAAGAGGAGGTGGAATATCTTGTGTGTACCAGCCACTGCCCTCTTCCCATGTAGTCCTTCCCTAGAGTGGGCGGAGCAGAGGACACTTGACTTAGTTCTGGAAGCTGGAAGTTCAGAATCAAGGCTCAGCAGAACCCTAACATCTGGAACACATGTGGGAACCCTTCCTTGCCTCTCCTCTTCCCCATTTTTAATGACTGTGATGTCCACAGTACCTGGCCATCGCCCCAGCTTCTTCTGCCTTATGATGACATGACATTCTCAGTATTTGTGTGTCTTCATATGCGCACTCTATTGTTGTCTTATATGTGCATACATGTGTTCATGTGTTAAATGTGGGCATTTCCGCACATGTGTGTTCATGTGTGTGGAAGCCAGAGGTTGACACCAGATGTCTTCCTTGGTCACGCTCCACTTTGCTTAGTGAGGCAGTATCTCCTGCTGACCCCAAAGCTCACAGTCTAGCTGGCCATACTGCCCAGGGGATCCTCTGTCTCCTCCACTGGGCCAACCTGACTTTGATGTGGGTGCTGGAGATGTGACCCTGGGTCCTCCTGCTTGCAGAGCAAATGCTGTATCCACTGAGCCAGCTCCTTGGCCCCCTCAAGTGTACTTTCTCGTAAGAACACACATCCTACTCCAGACTGCTCTCTTTTTAACTATATCCTATTTCCAAACAGCTTCTACACTGAGGTCCTCAGGCTAGGCCAGTAACAGCTAGTACTCATTGTCTTAGTTAGGGGAACTATTACTATAAGAAACACCATGACCAAAGCAACTTGAGGAAGAAAGGGTTTATTTGGCTTACACTTCCACACCACAGTTCACCATCAAAGGAAGACAGGACAGGAACTCAAACAGGGCAGGAGCCTGGAGGCAGGAGCTGATACAGAGACAATGGAGGGGTGCTGCTCACTGACTTGCTCCCCATGGCTTGCTCAGCCTGCTTTCTTATAGACCCCAGGACCACCAGCCCAGCGATGGCCCCACCCACCATGGGCTGGGCCCTCCCCCATCAATTGCTAATTAAGAAAATGCTCCACAGACCTGCCTACAAACTGATCTTATGGAAGCATTTTCTCAGTTGAGACTCTCTCCTCTCTAGTGCCTCGAGCTTGGGTCAAGTTGTGAAGAAAATCAGCCAACACACTCATGAATCACTCAACCCTACAAAGCCCCAGATTAGTCTGTGTAGCCCACAGGAATAGAGGAGGCATTCAGATACCCCTGAGGTCTGACAGCTAGGGCGTGACAAAGGACATGAACTGTGTAGGAGAGTGGTATGCTAGTGTGCATCTCATGAACTTTCACTGATGGGCTAGATGGAGCGCCTTCTGCTATCTCCCTCCTCTGTCATGGCTCCCCTCTCCTAGCTTCATGACCTTCACACACATATGCCAGACTGTTCTCCCTCCTACTCTCAAGTCACACAAAATCTATTGCTTCTTTCTCAAACTCCCCACTTCCTTTGGATCTTTCTCCTCTCCCATAGTCCCTTTCCCAAACACCCACACAGACACACACACACACACACACAAACACACACACATTTAAATCCAGATTGAACACATAACAATAACAGAAAACTTGATTTTGTGTTACTTTCTTTAACATAATGATCTCAGTTCTGTTCATATCCTGTGAATGTCATAATTTTACTTTTGTTTACTCTTAAATAATATTCTGTGGTGTGTCTGTACCCCATTTTCTTTATACATTCATCTGCTGGTGGCTGACCTCATATCTTGGCTATTTGGAAGCAAATGTAGGTGTATTGTATGTTCCTTTTAATCCCATCAGAAAAACATTATCTTTTTGTTGGTGATTTGAGACCATTTTGCTTCAAATTCCACTGCAGTACCTCCTTTGCCAATGCACCTTCTTTTTCTTTCTTTCTTTCTTTCTTTCTTTCTTTCTTTTTCTAATTATTATAATTTTCCTTCATTCAAGTTGATGGATATGTTGAGGGTGACAGAAAGAAATGGGAGGTTACTTATATTTAAGATTATTATTGAGAGGCATTTGCTGATTTTTGTAATTTTGTTATTTTCACTTCCTTATCGGTACCATGTTGAACATAATGGCTTGCTTTGCTCATCTATCCTCTCATTAAATGTGTTCTGTCCTGGCTCTTATGGTTGAAGTTTTCTTCCTTATCCATGTGAGATATTCCTTTAAATATCCTCTGTAATGCTGACTTGGCATTTGTTTTCATGTGTCTTTAGTTCTCCTTAATTTTAAATGACAGTATTGATGGGTATAAAATTTCAATTGGGCAGTTATTTGCTTTCATTTCATGCCTCCTGGATTTTAAGGCTGTTGATGAGAAAGCTGAAGTTATTATATTCTGATGTATTCACCTTTGTAGGTCAACTGGAGTTTCATCCTTACAATTTTTATTATTGTTCTTTGTTGTTGTTTTGTACTTTTGACATCTTAACCATAGTATGTTGTAGACAGTTTCTTCTCCAGTCATGTCTGTTGGAATTGCAAATGTTTTTGATTTTTTGAAACATTGGGGAATTTATTTGTATTTTTTATTGATAGAATTTCTATACTTTTAACTTTATCTCAACTTCTTTCTGTATCCTTGAACACTCAGGTTTAGTATGTTGAATATTAAATATCTTAAAGTTATGACAAGTGTAGGCCATGTTCATTCTTTACTGATATTTAAATACAGTATTTTTATATTCTTATTTTTATGTGTATTAGTGTTTTGTTTGCATGTGTGTGAGGGCAATGCATGCATGCCCAGTGCCTGAAGAAGCTAGGAAAGAAAACTGGATGCCCTGGAACAGAAGTTACAGGTATTTGTGAGCCACCATGGGGGCACTTGGAATCCAGCCAAGTCCACTGCAAGAGCTGCTCTTAACCACTAAACCATCTTTCTCCAGCCCCAAATATATTATTTTATCAACCTTGCCCTCCATCCCTGATACTCTTCTTTCAGATTAGTCCAGTACATTACTGATTATTTGCACTGTGGGTTGGGGGGGGAGAGTAGGGTTCTTGTTGTTGTTGTTATTGTACTTTTATTTTACTGTTTGGTTTTTTTGTTTGTTTGTTTGTTTTTTTAATCCTCAACATCTTTATTATGTTGCTTGCTTTGCAACTTCCTTACTGAATTTCTCTTTCACCTTGCTGGCTTTTCCAGTGACATTGCCATTTCCTTGGCCATTCTTTATTCTCTTTTCTTCTAGGTTGCTGTCTTTCCTCCACGAATATCACGTTGATTTCTTTCCTCCACTTGTCAATCATATCCTTTTTAAGGTCATTAATCATTTTTCTGATAAACTTTTGATATCCTCATCTGACCTCTCACCCACTTCAGTATCCTTGAATTCAGGTGGAACTTTTCATGTTTCCTGTGTATCTGGGCTGCAATTGAATGAGGCCTCTGCCTTCCCTCCTCCTGCTGGGGAATCATACAGCTGGCACTGTTTTCAGTTGAACTTTCTGATTCTAGTGCATCACCCTTCAGTTCTTCTGTGATCTCAGCTGATCTCTCATGCCTTGTGGCCTTCCATTTCGAATGGAGTCAACAGTTTTCTTCAACTGACTACACAAAAATACTTCTAGTCAACTATCCTTCCTAAAAGTATTTTTTTTTATTGAGTCAGACTCTCACAGTGTAGGACTAACTAACCATAACTCGCTATATAGCCCAGACTAGCCTTACACTCATGGCAATCGCCCTGCATCAGATGCCCAAAGTGATGGAATTACAGAAATGATCTCAAGCCAGGCCAATGACTTGAACATTCCGAACCTCAATCTTGTCACTTTGTAAAATATACATGAATACAATTTCTCTTCCCATGTAGGTTTCTGAGGACTAAGAGGGGAGATGGTGTGTTGTTTTTCCAATGAAATCCATGCAGCATTCTTGCACAATCAACAGTAAATTTAATTATGACTATCAGATACTTGGGACAGATTTCCCAGCCTCTCATCCCACCTTTGAAGAACCTGTCTTCAGGAAGGTGGCCCCAGACTTTCATCTGCTTTTCATGTTGTCCTTTATTCCTAACCCTATTAGCCCTGACCTCTTTCTGGGTATGCTCACTCCCTCCACCCCACAGAGTCCTGGCTCAGCGAGGCAGAAAGCTCATGGTGAATTTGCGTGGGATTGTGGCAAAGCCAACATATTGTGGGGACACATCTATGTCTTGGGGCGCCTGTGGGGACTTGAAGGTGAAGTTCTGCATGATGGTTGTGAAGAAGATGAAGAGCTCCATCTTAGCCAGTTTTTCTCCAAAACAGTACCGCTTTCCTGGAGAGGAGGGAAGGGGAGTAGAGGATGGAAGCGAAATGAATTTCCCTACTGCCTCACCCTATGCCAGGCACACAGTTGGACCCCCCAAGGAAGAAGCGCTTGCAGCGCTGCAGTCTGAGTGACCTCTCTGAGTCTCTGTTCCTGTGTATGTGAGAAGAGGTGACCCATGACAGGCTGGTACAAAAGGAAATCTGCATACTTCTTCAAGAAACAGACCCCCAAATGTGCTCTGCTCTGCTCTGCTCTCACCTCCAAAAGAGTGTAAAGACCTATCTGTGTGACCTGGGGAAGAACTCAGACTCAGACTGCCCTTGATTCTTCCCATCTCTGAAAATGGTTTGAACACGCCTCTCCTCTGGCCCAAGTCCACTTGGTTGGCTGGAAAGTAGATTCCAACAGTAAGGTCCAAGGGGGAGATAGTTACAAGCCTACTCTTCTGAGAGGGGAACCAAAAAGCATTGCCCTGGTGACTAGGAGCAGGGGCATCTTACCAATGGAAAAGGGCATAAATGCATCGCTCTTCTTAAACTGCCCCTTGTCATCCAAGAAGTGCTCGGGGTTAAACTTGTTGGGTTTGGAGAAGAATGTGGGGTCTTTCAGCACGGAACTCAGTACAGGCCACACATCAGTGCCCTGAAAGAGAGGAGCAGGGGAATAAGAAAACAGCATGAGAGATGAGCATCCTCAGAGCTCACAAGATTGGAAGAGGAGAAACAGAAGATGGAGTTTGCTGAGGGAGAGGTGTCAGGGAATGTGAGGTTAACATCCCGGGGACAGTTTTTTTGGAGAAGTTGTAGTTCCTGTTTTCTGAGAAAGCTCACTTGAGAGACATACAGTTTGTGCCTTGTGGAGCAGAATGTTAGGGAAAGGAGCAAGCTCGTGCCTCTCAGTTCTGGAGGTTGTGGAACCAGGAAGGTCACACTCCCTGAGACAGAGGGTTTGGGGTTTGTGTGACTCCGACAGCTATTTGGAAGCCATGAGACTCTTCAACATAACTAGCAAAATGGACTCCTGGTCCTTACAATAGGGGTTTGCTAAACATGAGGGTGATCCCTGGAAAATAGGGAGAGCCAGGATTCAGGAGACTTGGGGAAGGACAGCTCTGAGGGAGCAAGTGTTTGACTGAGAAGGAAGGGTGGTATAGAAAACTCTGAGTGGGGATGGCCTGCTGGGACATGAGAAGTGAATTGAAGGCTCTAGGCAGGGCAGCACCTTGGGGATGAGGAAGTCCTGAAACATGATGTCCTTATAGGTACTACGAGCAACACCAATAGGAATTATATCTGCAAATCTCTGTATCTCATGGACCACAGCCTCAGTGTAGGGCATCTCCATCCGGTCATCGTATTTGGGGGGCCGGTTCCTGCCAACCACCCGGTCAATCTCTTCGTGCATCTTGGCTGAGAAAAGAAATATATGTTTAAAGTCTAGAAAGGAAAGACAGATTAAATATGCAAAAAACATGGTGGTATGGAATTACAGGTGCCATGTTGAGACCATTCCCAGTAGATGGTGGCCATATGTGGTGCTGGAACAGGGTCCTCTTCACCTTGGGCCAGAATCACTTTGTAAAAGAGACTTACAGAATGGTCCAAGAGAGGCCAGGAACCTTGTATGGTTGAGAAGAGCAGTTTACAAACCAGCTCAGGCCTTCCCACTGTTCTCAATGCTAGTGAGACTCAAATTGAGATGGGCATTTTGCAGGGATACATTAGCGCCCTAGGACTCCCATCAACGTTCAGCTCCAGAAAAACCCTTCTCTAAACAGGGCAACCAGTCACATCCATCCCAACATCCTGGAACATCACCATAGCAACATTGTTGAACATATCCCAGAACTAGAGCCAGTGGACCAACCCAGCCTGAACAGGTTGTAGGTGCATGCTGAGGAAGGCAAATTGTATCTGTGAGTGAACTTTGGGGGAAACAGCCGGTTGGCCATCTTATGGCTGCATGGGATTGGGACGAGCCCATAACTAAAACCACATCCATACGGGAAATGACATGCCCAGTAACAGAGGCTTATGTACCTCAAGCTTGTCACTCAAACTGCAAAACCACCCACGCCTTGCCCCTAGCAACCAACTCTTCCTCCTCCTGACCCACAAAAGAAACCCTGGACAACAGCCGGGCTCCTCAGGAACTCTTGCTCAGCCCACTGCTCCTCTGCAGCAGAGCTACTCCTCACTTTCCCCTCAGTCTCCCCTCATGGCTTTGCCATTTGTTGTGCTTCCTCGGAGTTCCTTGAAGAAGATATTAAAAATCTGGAGAAGCCTGTCAGCACAGGTGCTTTCCTCTCTGCCCATCAGAGACTATCTGAGGACCCAGAGAGCTGAGAGAGTGGGGGTTAGGGTAACCAATTAGCAGCATGTTGGTGGGGAGTCCGTGGCCTCCACTTCCCTGACCCCTGTAGCCTTACCTGCGATGTCAGGGTTCTTCATGAGCAGCAGGAAGCCGAAGCGCATGGTTGTGCTGACCGTCTCTGTACCCGCGAAGAAAAGGTTCAATGTGGTCATCAACAGATTCCTCATGTGAAACTGAGTTTTGGGGTTCTGCTTCTCCTACAGGGAGAGGAGCATTTGTGCTGAGTCCATTTATCACTCTTTCGGAGTTTTCCCTGGATTCACTAATCTTAGGTTCAGATTTAAGATGGAAAGAGAGACCTTGACAAACTAGGATGCTGGCTTTTCCAAAACAACTTCTTCCTTC
>REGO01001556.1:3157-29480 GCA_010120015.1 Rhombomys opimus | reverse complement strand
CAAAGAGGAAAACAAACATGAACCTGTAATGACATGAGAAGGGACAGACAAAGAAGACATTTTTTTTTTTAAGATCAGGTTTAAGAACTGGAGTGAAGAACAACTGTTGGGAAGAGCAACTGTTGTTCATGCAGAGGACACCTGGATGCTTCCCAGCACACACAAGAGAGGTTTCAATCATCTGTGACTGGACATACACAGGATCTGAGGCACTTTCTTGCCTCCACATGCACATACATCTCTGTATACAAAACCTTACAAAAATAAATAAAAAATGAATAACAATATTGAAGTCATTTGTGGGTTTCTCTGGTTTATATGTTTAGGAAAGTCAGGGTTGGTGCATCCAACTCTGCTCAGCTGTGGAGGTTTGTACAGACTCCTCAGTGCCCCTGTCCTATTAAAACCCTTTCTCCTCTTTTTAGCACTTGGTGTCTACTGCTGCATCTCCATTTTTCTTCATTACTTTTTTACTTCATTAATTAATTGGCTTTACATCAGGATGTGAACTTACCTTACCTCCTCCTCTGTAAGCTTTTCCCTATGCCTCACCCTCCCTTTCTTCCCCACCCACTTTATTCCCAGAGAATGATAGACCTTTGATGGATAGCAATCCCCTTGGAATGTCAAGTAGGATTGGGCACATCTCCTATTGAGGCTAGTCCAGGCAGTCCAGTTGGAAGAAAGTGATCTAAAGCAGGCAACAAAGAACCTCTACTCCCATTGTTTGGGAAGCCACATCATGACCAAGCTGCACAACTATTACATGTGTGTTGGGAGACTGGGTCCTGTCCGTGCATGCTTTTTAGTTGGTGGTCCAGACTCTGTGTACCCCCATTAGCCTAGGTTATTTGATTCCTTATGCCTTCTTGTGCTGTCCTTTACCTCTCTGGTCCCCTCAAACCCTCCTCCCACTTGTCCACAAAAGTTCCAGAGCTTGTTATATCATTTGACCGTAGGTTTCTGCACCTGTTTTCATCTGCTGCTGGATGAAGCCTTTCAAAGGACAGTTATGCTAGGTTACTGTCTGGATACAGAAATTTTGGTACATTTTCTGTTATAAAATTATGGAGGTTCCACCGAGTGTCCAGGGACAAATCTCAAGTACTGGGGCTCTCAGAGTCCCTTGAATTACCATTAGGGCAGCAGTCAAGGAATTCCTAGGGGGTGCTCAACCTGAGTTTCAGGAATCCAAGACTGCCTTGATGAATTGTTGCCTAAAAAGTTCACAAGAACTTGGCACCTCTACTCCCAAAGAAACAAAGGAGAAAGTCCCCCAGTCTGTCAGCTCTGGAGGTAAGTCTGGTCATGGTGTCTTGTCCTGTCCAGCAGGAGTTCAAGGAGTTCCTAAGGAGGGGTGAAAAGAATGAAGCAAAGACAAGGAGACACAAAGAATGAGAGCAAGTCTATAATCTGATCTCACTCTCGTTCATTTGAAAAATTTCACACAACTTTATAGGGAGAAGGCAGGAAGGGAAAATGTGTCAGCAGTATAGTTTACAAAACATAATAGGGTGATTAATGATGATGCAGAACACTGCAAGAATGTTTACTAAAAGAGATACTACAAGAATGTCAGCTAAGATATCTCAAAATGTCTAGCCTGATGCACACATGTCTCATGGGTTCCAGAAATGTTAATCTCTCATCTAGGACCATGTTGCATCTGTCTGTAACTTTCCAGTAGCTGGCCTTGGTTCCTGGCAGTGCCTCTGTGTAGACACACAGGAGAGGCCCTACACTGATGCTGATCAGTGCTACTTAAAGGAAGGACACATCCCTGGGTTCCCCCTGTGTGCTCTAGCATATGAATGTGTGGTAGCCACCCATGGTTGTCTTTATAGAGTGTCTCTGTGTCTCTGTGTTGCTATCCTAATAAAGATCCCTTTATGAGTCTCTCTTTATGAGTCATCTCCTGGTGGTCTCTGAGGTTCCCGTGTTCCTGGTAGTATATTGGTTTCCTGACTGGAAACCCTCAGGATCTCTAGGATCCCCAACCCAGAGAGCATAGTCCTGCAGGTAAATGTTTTGTGTTTTCTGTCTGTCTTAAGTTTTTGTTATATGGTTTTCATAACCTTTCAGTAAGCACAGAGAGTATGGCTCTGGGGAGATGCCCAGATGGCCATCTGCTCATTGGGTCATCAGAGACGTCTCATCCTCACCCTCACATCAGTAATCAGTTTAGCCATCCCAAACTTCTGTGGAAGAGAAGTCCAGGAAAAGCCAGGCTTTTTGTTTTAATTTGTCTCTGTATGTGATTAATTTTGTTTTCCTTGGTGTTGTGCCAGGAGTTACTGTTTCATTTCTGTGATTAATTGTTTGTGGTCTCACGTTTTCCTGAAAGTGCTTGGTTCTATTTCTGTTTGAAGCCACATCTCTTTTCGCTTCAGTGATTTCAGTTTTGTCCCGGGATATTAGCCCAGGTACAGGCTGTGATTTACTGTCTTTAGTTTTGCTTTTGCCTGAAATGGCTGGCTCCTTTTTTCTGTCATTTACTGTTTGTTAAAATTTTCCTTTTTTTTTTTTTTTTCTTTTTTTTTTCTGTGATTTATTGTTTGTTAAAATTGCCCCCTTTATTTCTTTTCATTCTCTTGAATTCTCCTGATAAATAGACTGACTGACAATGTGGGCTGGCCTCCAGAAGGAAATTTCCACCTTCCCATCTTCCTTGCAGTGGGAAATATTCTTTTAGGAAGCATGTGAGCACCCAGATTAAGTGCCCTGTACTGTAGTTTGGAAGGATCTAGTGATTCATCCACCTCCATGGATCAAGTCTTTTCTGACACTCATTAACAATCCTCCTTCCACAGACTCTCTGAATCCAGAGGCCAATACCCTGGCTCCCTTGTCTCCCCCGATGCTTTACTCTGTTTTGCAGATTAAAAGAGAAATGGAAATAATTTTTCCACCCCCTCTCACTCCCCAGCCAGCTTCAGCCCCCTTATTCAGGTTGAAACTACTATCTGGCCCAGTGCCAAGGACACAGACCTGCTGGCATCCTCTCCCTCTAGGAAAACCAGGTAACTGGAGTACTCAGAATTCCAGGTTCTCTGACAATTCTACGGATTTGGTTGATCTCTTTGAAACTGTTCTTTTTACCCACCAGCCCACCTAGGTTGATTATCAGCAGTTTTTAAAAGTTTTGTCTGCCATAGAGGAGAGTAGACATATTATTTGAGAAGCATGCAAAAATGTCCCAGACACTGCAGGAGTCCCAACCACTTTCCCTACAAGAGGCCCAACTGGGATTACAACATGGCTGCAGATAGGGAGCATCTCCTAGTCTACCAGCAGACTCCACTGGCAGGTCTCAAGTTGACCACAAGACATCCTACTAATTTGGCCAAGGTGTATGATGCCTGACAGGGGACAGATGAAAGTCCAGCTGCCTTTCTTGAAAGGATTCAGGAAGCCTTCCACAGGTATACAAATATAGATCCAGAGAAGCCTGTACATATAGGTACAGTTGCTTAGGCTTTCATGGCCTGGGGTCTGCAGCAGCTAAGGGGACCCCCTATCCTCTTTGCAGCAACTGTCAGCTGTACCAGTCTTGGAGTCCCAGACCCATGAACCATCATCCCTGGGTCCAAGGTCTCCTAGCCGCCATACTGGCCCTGTAGGTTCTCTCAACCACTGACTGCATGGCCTGCCCAAACCCTCAGTGGCAGATAATATGCTATATCCCCACCAAAGACCAGCAGAACCTACATACAAGCTAGACACACCAGGCGCTGGGCCTTCCGGGCTTGGATAGCACATTGGAGGGCACCCAGGACTTCCCAGAAGGCATCTGGACTGGCATCCCAGCTTCCAGCTACAGCTGGACTTCCTAACCTGGTGGCTGCAGCAGCACTGAGATGGCAAAGCATGTCAGTCCGCCTGCAAAAGACCAAGCAGGGCCAAACCAGAGAGCAGAGATCCGGGATACCCTGATCCCTGCTGATGTGACCTGCTTAAGAGTGGGTGCACCCTTGAGTGTCTGCAGAGCTCCAGATCCAGAGTCCTTCTAAAATAGAAGACAGGCATTGGACCCTTCCCTCAAACAAATCCACTGTGGGAAAGAAGGTCACTTTGAACATTGAACCTTCTGCTCTGCAGGTCCAGAACTACGACAGCATTCTCCTAGGGTCCCAGGTCTGCTAGCCACCATACTGGCTACACAGGGTCGCCCAGCCACTGACTGAATAGTCCACCCGAATCCTCAGAGAGAGATAATATGCTATATACCCACCAAAGCCCAGCAAACCCACCATACAAGCTAGGTACACCAGGACTGGGCCTCTCAGGCTTGGAGAGCAGAATGGAGAGCACCTAGGACTTCCCAGAAGGCATATGGACCAGCATACCTATCTTCAGCTTCAGCTGGACTTCCTAACTTGGTGGCTGCAGCAGCGCTGAGGTTTCAGAGCTTGTCAGTCCTCCTGCATAAGATCAAGAAGGCTAAACCAAAGAGCAGAGAGCTGGGATACCCTGATCTCTGCCAATGTGACCTGCTTAAGAGTGAGTGCACCCTTGAGTGTCTGCAGAGCCCCAGATTCAGAGTCCTTCTAAAATAGAAGCCAGGCATCAAACCCCTCGAACCCACATACCAACTCTGGGAAACAGAGGGTCATTTGGGACAATGCAGCCCCTGTTTTGCGGGTCCAACTGAGGAGTTAAGGCAGTTAATACCAGAAATTGAGAGCGACCATCACCAGCACCTGCTAAATATGCAGTGCATGCACAAATAACCACCTAGAAGCCTGTAAGGCAGAGGGTCCCACATACTGAAGGGTTCAACATTCTCTATCACTCTGTCCCTCGAGACACACTTATACACACACACACACACACACACACACACACACATTTGCCTTTCTGCTCCCATGTACTGTCCTCCCACAGGTAAAGATAGTGTACTAAGGCGGGACCTCTCTCATCTTCATGAAGAAGAAATCGCTAGACACCAGAGAGAGACAGTACCAGTCTGCAGTGCAGAGTCCAGAAACAAACAGGGAATGTTTCAGATAAGCCAATGGCCAGGGTAGGCAAAAGAACACATCCAACATAAATCTGGACATCATGACTTCACCAGAAACCTCCAAATTTGATGGATACTCCAATTAGGAAGCACAGGGAAATGACTGTAAAGCTATGTTTACTCAACTACTTGAGACTCATAAAGAGGAAACAAACAATTCTCTCAGAGCAATAGTTATAAAAATTCAGACAGTTAAAGATGAAATCAACAAATCTATCAAAGATTTGACCAGTAAATTAGAGGCAAATAATGAGGAAATGGACAAAATTCTTAAAGAAACACAGGCAAATATGGCCAAACAAATAGAGGCACAAGTAGAGATACAATTAGTGGCATATCGAAAGGAAATGAACAAAAAAAATAGAGCCCATCATAGAGAGATAATAATCCTCATTCAAACAGATGAAGAAAATGGTGCAAGGCATGAAAACAGAATTAGAATCAATAAAGAAAATACAAACTGAGAAAACCCTGGAGCTGGAGAACATGGAGAAAAGATCAGGAACCACAAAGGTACGCATCACCAACAGAATACAAGAGATTAGACGGAAGCCTAATAAAGAAATAAAGGCACTTACAGGGGACCTAAAACAAATGAACCTAATAGATGTCTACAAAACATTCCATCCAAACTCAAAAGCATATACCTTCTTTCCAGCACCTGATGGAAACTTCTCCAAAATAGACCATATAGTTGGTCAAAAAGCAAGCCTCAACAGATACAAGAGGTTTGAAATAATCCCCTGTATTCTATCTGACCACCATGGACTAAAGCTGCACCTAAACAACAATGAATCAATGAAACCAAGAGCTGGTTCTTTAAGGAAGTCAACAAGATAGACAAACATTTAACCAAACTTCCTAAAAGTCAGAGAGAAACTATCCAAATCAGCAATATAAGAAATGAAAAGGGGGACATAACTATAGACAGTGAGGAAATCCAAACAATCATTAGGTCATACTCCAATAGCCTATGTGCCACAAAATTCCAAAATCTAAAAGAAATGGACAATTTTCTAGATAGAGTCCATCTACCAAAATTAAGTCAAGATCAGGTAGAAAGATTGAATACTCCTATATTCCCCAAGGAAATAGAAGCAGTCATCAACAATCTCCCTTCCAAAAAGAGCCCTGGACCAGAGGGGTTCAGTGCAGAATTCTACCAGACCTTCAAAGAAGGGCTAACTCCAATTCTCTCCAAACTATTCCACAAAATAGAAACAGAAGGAACATTACCAAACTCATTCTATGAAGTCACAGTCACCTTGATACCTAAACCACATAAAGACCCAACAAAAAAAGAGAACTTCAGACCTATCTCTTTTATGAACATTGATGCAAAAATCCTCAATAAAATACTTGCAAACCGAATCCAAGAACACAGCAAAGATAGCCACCATGACCAAGTAGGCTTCATCCCAGGCATGCAAGGGTGGTTCATCATATGGAAATCCATCTATGTAATACACCACATAAACAAACTTGAGGAGAAAAACCACATGATCATCTCCTTAGATGCCGAAAAAGCATTTGGCAAAGTCCAACACCCATTATTGTTTAAAGTCTTGGGGAGATCAGGGATACAAGGCACATACCTAAACATAGGAAAAGCAATATACAGCAAGCCTATAGCCAACATCAAACTCAATGGAGAGAAACTTAAATCAATCCCACTGAAATCAGGGACAAGACAAAGCTGCTCACTCTCTCCATATCTCTTCAACATAGTACTTGAAGTCCTAGCTAGAGCTATAAGACAACTAAAGGAGATCAAGGGGATAAAAATCAGAAAGGAACAGGTCAAAGTGTCACTAGTCGCAGATAATATGATAGTATACATGAGCGACCCCAAAAATTCAACCAGAGAACTCCTTCAGCTGATAAACATCTTCAGCAAAATGGCAGGATATGAAAACAACTCAAAAATAAAATAAAAGTCTCTTGCAATTGAATCGAGTCATCTCCTGGTAGTCTCTGAGGGTCCCGTGAACCTGGCATTACAGTAGTAGGCCTTGTATTTGAAAAGGGAAACAGTTTTGACTTGCTTACAGGGTTTATGTTTGTTGTCTATGTTTTACGATAAAGAGCTGGATAAAAATATATGAAATTAATATAAAATTTAAGTATCTGGAGAAAAGTTTCAGAATTAAAAAATTAATGAAAGATTATAAATAAATGTTTTAATGTAATATTTCAGATTTCTCCCCCCTTCCTTGCTATTAATGTGCTTATATTGTTATAAAATTTCACAAGTTCAGCCTTATAATTTGCTTAATAAAATTGGGGTAAGCTGATGGAACAGTGACTGCTTTTTTCTAGTCACAAGATTGAAATTTTAATTTTTTCTTGCTTGTCTTCTGGAGATAGACTTAAAGTTGCATTTCATCATGCTCAGATTATCTGTCCAAAATGTTTATTTGACCCAAAAAGCCAGATATTTTACTATGGTATTTTTAATATCTTCCATTGTGAGGTACACTTTGATACAGGATTGAGGAATATTTTAAATTTATTTCTTTTAATTGCTTTGTAAGTAAAGCCCAAGCATTCAGAGTTTAATACTAAAGTCATTAATGTGCATCTGCCTAACTTTTCAGTGTTACATGGAGATGGCGACTAAAAGTATAAGCTGAGTTTATAAAAAATGGCTGAGCTCCATTGGTGGCTAATTACCAACAGCTATATCCACAGTTAAAATGTTTAAGTTTCAGACCATGGACACATTTAAATTTTTATAAAGGTTACAAAAGAAACAGCTAAGAAGAATTGGCACTCATTCCGTTGGATGCAGTTTTATCTTATTTTTCTGAGTCTTTTTATATATTTCCTTTAGCAAACTCTAACTTTTCCCATTTATTAGACAATTTTTAATTTTGTTTCTAGTTTGAATTTGTCTCAGCAGATTTTCACCTGGTTGAGACTGCAAACTGAGATCCGAACATGCAAGAAGCTAACATGATTGCTCACTGCCTCCTCAGATGGATCAACAACTAACCAGAGGCTTCTGAGGACTGCCCCATTCCCAGGCTTTGGCTGGCATTTCAGGCTCCCTAGCCCCTGATGCCAACAGTCCTATTGTCATATTGAATCAATTTCAGAAGAAAACACCACCGGCCCAAATACTACCTACAGGCTGAAATGCTAAGTCAAAGGGGCTCCCTGACATTAGCTATTATCTTGGGGACCTGCTTAGCTGGAGTAGAAAGTAGTACTGCAATACAACAATGATTTTTGTCAGTTTTGGATCATGCTTGCTTAACATGTTGTTAGGATATATTAGGCAAAGTCTAGGGATTATACAGTTGATGGTAATGAGAACCCAGTACTGCAAGTTAGAAGCTGAGCATGGAATGTAAGAGCCCAAGATTGGCCTCTTTATTTACAAAAAAAACAAAAAACAAACAAACAAAAAAAAAACAGGGGAATAAAGAGTTTAAGTTAACCTGAGTGACTCATTTTTGAGGAGACATTTTGACTGGGAGCTAAAATCAAGTATCAGGAAATATCACAGAATGTGCACTTGGCAGAAAACAATGTTAGCTCTTCTAGCAACAGCCTTCAGGAAATATCACAGAATAAATGTTTAGTAAAAAAGTACAGACAATCTCCCTGGCAATAATTAATGAGTATCAGTTGGGAATATTCTCCCCAAAGGTTCAAATGTAGTTTAGAAGAATGGAAATTGTGAGTATGTAAAGGATCATCTCTTCCCTATGGCTTTTAATCAATCCTGTAACATCAAGGCATGAACCCACCTGCTTTCTGTCCTGGAAAGAGGTTCACCCCTGCTTGCTGTCAAGGAAAACCCCTGCTTGCAATCTTTCCATTTAAAACCCTGTACACTCAGAGCTCAGGGTCCCACTTCTCTACTGCTGCATCAGTGAGACTTGGGTCCAGAGTTCTATCGCATTCCTAATCAAGCTCTCTTGCATAGAGTCATCTCATGGTGGTCTCTGAGGGTCCCATGATCATGGTATTACAACCTGAATTCTTTTTGTCAATCACTTCTGAAAGAGAACAGACTCACAAAGAGCACCTTCCCCTTTCTCACTCCAAGAATGAGAACATTTATGATCAGAGCCCAAGCATCCTCCTCCAGAGGATTGCAGCTCTCTTGTAAGAGGCTGCTCCCACTCTCCTGGGGCATGCTCTTCTCTGCACAGGATGCAAAATTAGGAGCACATTTCTTGCAAAGGAGGTGGCTTCCATTGATTACCTGCAAACATTCAAAGGACAGATTTGAGCAAGAGAGTACCAGTCACCCTAACTCTAAAGCCACCTAGGTACCACTTAGTACAGACACTCTAGAAGTCTAACTAAGGAGCCAAAAGTCAAAGTATCAAAGCCAATTGACTGATTTATACTGTACTGAGGGATGAATAGCATTGGAGCCAGACACACAAGAGAGCTGGGCTGGGAACTGCTGAGCTGATTGAATCACAGAAACTATTTCTGTGTTCTCTAGGCTTAGTGAGTCTCCCCAAGATGTGAAGAACTGAGGAGAAAAAAGAAAAAACAGATGTAGGCAGCATATTACACATCACTTTACAGAATTGGAAACATCAGAAAGCCCAGTCTTGCTTACTGTTGACTAAATGCTGCACCTTAGGAAACCTGCATAATCTTTCATTACTAAGCCCTAGCAGAGGAAGCATGGCAGTTCTAAGGTTGAAGAGGACTGAATTTACCAGTGGAGGATGCAGAACATGAGGTGTTGAGTACCTAAATTCTATGACTGAATCGAGAAAACTTCAGGATATTCATAAACTACACCCTCAATTAGAGCTGGGAAAATATTTCCAAGGAGCATTCTCTGAGGGAAAAGTAGAAGACCAGCTAAAAAAAACTGGGGAAGCCATCATACAGACTGCTTGTCTCTTTGGAATAAAAGGCAGAAAGAAGAACCCCACATTCACAGTTTCCTGGCTCTGGATCCTGCACACCACATATGAGGTCTTCCTCCTGTCCTCCATGCTATGAACACTCAGACCTCTGACAAGGTAGAGACAACACCCCTCCCTGATTATGTTCCTGGCAGGGATGACTGTAACATCATCACAAGGGTAAACAATAGCTGGACAGTGACTGACTTCATCCTTTTTATGGAATATTGACCAAGGTATGCTCAATGCAGTTGTGATGTCCATTTGTGTTCCCAATAGGACAACTTCAGGAACTTAGTAAAATTCAAACAGGAGGGCAAACCTATTAGAAGCTTTTTACTTGACATGAAGTCCGTAGATCCAGTTCAAATATAGACTTTTGAGGTAGGAAAACACACATACCTTTAATCCAGATCTTGGGGATACAAGACATACCTCTAATTGGACCACGCCTTCTGCAGCAATCCTATATAAACACATGGAAGAAGGAAACCTTGGTTCTTTGCCTGCTTGCCCTCAACTTGATAGCAAGTGGATCACTTCACTGTCATTAGAGCCTACTTCTTCAGAAGTCCAGCATATACTGAAGACCACCTGACTTCTAGCCTTGTGGATTAAGTAAGTACTGGCTTTAACTATTGTGGGATTAGGTGGGCTGCAGTTTGTAAGTCATTGTCATAATTCCCTTTTCTATATGTATATAGAGAAATTCATTCTGTGCATTGTTACTCTAGAGGACCCTGACTAACACCACACGAATGAAATAGGAGTCTCTAAAATTTTCCACTCATCAGAAATTTGATATGATAGCTAAATCTAGTTATTATTTACATAAGTGTCAACATACACCACACACACACACACACACACACACAATTTAGCACTGGCTAGTGGCTGGTGCTAATTTCTCTGACTAATGTTCCAGTCTAGATAAATATTTTCAGAGATACAAATGTCCAAAGTCATAGAAAGGGGAATTTAGGATAATTTGAAACTAAACTTTAATAATTGTCTATAATTGTGTCATTCATGGTAAAGACATAAGAAATCCTACCTCTTTTTTTTTTTTTTTTTGGTCCAGTTTAACTTCTAAGCCACCTCCAGCAGAAATGTCAGACAACCTGGCAGCTGAGAGCTTGGGTTCCACGCAGATCACCGTCCAGACATTTTCCTACAGGTGGACCGTCAGCAACTTCTCATTTTGCCTGGAGGGAATGAGGGAAGCTATTGAAAGTGTAACTTTCTCATCAGGAGACAATGACCAATTCCAATGGCTTTTGAAAGTACACCCCACTGGGAGCGATGAAGATAGCAAAGATTACCTGTCAGTTTACCTAGTGTTGCTCCACTCTCCTAAAAGCCCCATTTGGGCCAAGTTCCACTTTTGGATCATAAATGCTGAAGGAGAGAAATGCCAAGGACTGTGGAGCCAAATTGTCTTTACATTTGTGCCTGGCGAAGGCTGGGGATTAAAAAAATTGATCCTTAGAGATTTCCTGTTGTCCCAGGTGGAGCGTCTTCTCCGTGAGGACCACCTGACCCTCCTGTGCAAGGTGTACATGGTTCAAGACTCCTGCAGCACTCCAGGACAGAACACGACATCGGTAATCAAGGTTCCAAGCTGCACTTTGATGGATGAGCTGGGAGTGCTGTGGGAGAATTCACTCTTCACAGACTGCTGTCTCTTCGTACCTGGTCAGGAATTCTGGGCTCACAAGGCTATCTTAGCAGCTCGCTCTCCAGTTTTCAGAGACATGTTTCAACATGAGTGGGAGGAGGGGCAAAAGATCAAGGACCTGGAGCCTCAGGCCTTCAAGGAGATGATGGGCTTCATTTACACAGGGAAGGCACCAAAACTCCACACCATGGCCACTGCTGTGTTGATAGCTGCTGACAGGCATGGCCTGGAGCGCTTAAAGCTCATGTGTGAGGATGCCCTGTGCAGGGACCTCTCGGTGGAGAATGCCGCTCACATTCTCATCCTGGCTGACCACCACAGTACAGAGCAGCTGCAAATGCAGGCACTGGATTTCATTACAGTTCATTCTTCTGAGGTCTCTGAAACCTCGGGTGGAAGGTCATGGTGGACTTCCTTCCCTACTTGCTGGCTGAAGCATTCCATGCCCTGGCTTCTGCACAGAGGCCTTTCCTGGAACCCTCTCTCAAATACCTGAAGAGATAGATCCTAGCACCTGCTTCCTTGTGACCTACACCTATCTTCCTGTGGCAGCAGCCACTGTTGTTATCAGTGACTGTCAGGTAGTCTCTGGTATTGCTGCCATGTTTACAGTAAATTTGGGGAAGGACAACATCATGGCTCAGGATTTAACACCCCTGGGAAGAAGGTGTAATGGCAGTCAGCTGGACAACCCTGGACTCTGGTTTATTCTACCTCATATCTCCCTTGTTTCTGTACTGGTTTTAATAGATGTCCCAAGAGTTGGAAACTGAGATTGAACTTAGTTGATTGCAACAATGCATCTCAACAGTGGTTCTTTGGGCTGAGACATGCCTGGATTGGACTGAGTAGAACCCATGACCAAGGGTCAGAGCAAAGGGGAAAATAAACATGAACCTGTAATGATATGAAAAGGGACAGACAAAGAAGACATTTTTTAATCTCAGTTTGTAAGGATGGTCGTGATAACTCAGTTGGGAAGAGTACCTGTTGCTCTTGCAGAGGACAGCTGGACCCAAAGACAGGAGAGGTTTCAAGCATCTGTAATTGCACATACACAGGATCTGAGGCACTTTCTTGACTCCATGGGCACATACATTTCTGTATACAATACCTTACAAATGAAATATAAAATGAAAAATATAATGAAGTTCTTGTGGTTTTTCGTGGTTTCTTTGTTTAGGGAAGTCAAGTTTAGTCCATCCAGCTCTGCTCAGCTGTGGATGTTTGTGCAGACTCCTCAGTGCCCCCTCCCCATTAAAACCCTTTCTCCTCTTTCTTAGCAGTCACTGTCTACTGCTGCAACTCATTTTTCCTTCTTTCATTCATTACTTGCTTAATTGACTTTACATCATAAGATGATCAATCCTCATTCAGAAAATTAATGGGGCCGACATTGGAAAAAATGTGAAAACAAGTAACAAGACAGGAACCTACCACAGAGAGCCTTTGAAAGACTCTACCTGGCAGGGTGTTAAAGCAGATGCTAATACTCATAGACAAACAATGGGCATAATGCAGGGAATCTTATGAAAGTAGGGGGAGATAGAAAGACTTGGAATGTCTGGAGCTCCACAAAGAAAACAACAGAACCAAAAATTCTGTGCCCAGTGGCCTTTTCTGAGACTGATACTCTTGCCAGATTCCATTTATGGAGATAACTTAGAACTCCTGCACATATGTAGCCTGTGCAGCTCAGTCTCCAAACGTGCACTTTAGTAAGGGGAACAGGGGCTGTCTCTGACATGAACTCAGTGGCTGGCTCTTTGATCTCCTCTCCCTAAGGAAGCGGGGTTCAGCCTCACCTGGCTAGAGAGGAAGACTCTGAAAGACAGTCCTGATGAGACCTGATAGGCGAGGGTCATATGGCAGGGGAGGATGTCCTCCCCTATCAGTGGATCGAGGAAGGGGCATGGGAGGAGATGATTGATGGAGAGAAGGAAGGATTGGGAGGGATTGAGGGTGGAGGCTACAGCTGGGATACAAAGAGAATAAATTGTAATAAATAAAAATTATATTTAAAAAATCTAGGGAGGAAACAGAAACCATGATACAGAAAAACTACTCGACAAAGGCATTCAGAAATCCGCACCTAGACCTATAATCATTCCAATCCCAGATTTGTAGGCTTAGATTTTTCACAAAACCTACTTTATTTGGGGTTCTTATACAACTTTAATGCCCTCTCAATCCCCACCCCCATCCTAAGTAGAAGATTAGAAGGGAAAAGGGCTGTAGACCTCTTTTATCAACTTCCTGTTGGTTAGGGTCAATGGGTCTGTAGGGGATTACTAAAACAAAGTTATTAGGATACCAACAGCCCAGTCCAAAGATCAATACCAAGTAGCAACATGAAGTCAGAAAAAGCTGCAAGACTCAGTTGAATTGCCTGGAGAAGTTCTCTGGAATGTTTCTTTCTTCAAAGTGAAGTGTCAGAGCACTAATACCAGAGCAGACATGTCAACCCAAAAAATGAAGCCTCACTCTATGGGAACCTATATATGTCTCCTCTCCTCAGAGTCCTCCCAGAGATGGTCTCAGCTGTCCAAAGTCACACCCCTTGCATGTGAGGGGTCAGAGCAAAATATCACATGCCCTCTCATCAGCCAACCTACAGGAAAACATCATGTGCCCAACTTGCAATAAAACATCACATGACAAAACTGAGTCTTCAGGGAAACCAGAAACTTCCACATCCTATCCTTATTTCTGTTTAAAAAATGTATTTTTACTTTTTACATTAATAATCTACACACAATAAGAATAATTATAATTATGGGAACCATAAGACTAGAACTATATATCAAGTAATAGTCAAACAAAACTACATTAAATTTCTACCAATAAATAATAATTAAACAAAATAGCTTTTACATTTCCAAAGTCACACAAAATAACCTGAATTTCTATCAATATACAATAGTTACACAAAACAACCTTAAATTTCTATCCACATACAATGCAAAATAACCTTAAATTTTCACAAAATAACCTTAAATTTCTATCAATATACATTAATTCATACCTAGGCAAAGTAACAAATCAAATGACCAAAAACATCCTCCCCACCTTTTGAGAATGGGAATATGCTATATGCAAATATATCTTTTGAGTACCCTATGAAAATCTGGGATATTGGCCATGTCCCATGAAAGCTAGCTGAATATTTGTTGTCCATTATTTCTGTTGTCTGTCTGGTCTCTGTGTTGTCTGTCTAATCTCTGTGTCGTCTGTCCAGTCTCTGTGTTGTCTGTCCTTTGGGCTAGCCCTTTTGAAGATGATTTGCATGCAAATTTTAGAAAAATCAGTAATTGAGGTAAAACAAAACAAAACAAAACAGTTGGCAGGAGTGAATCACCTGGGCTATTGCTTTGTGAAGACACTCATGTCTCAGGTGATAAGAGGTTTTCCCTGGTCAGATCTAATCTTTCTAAGTTTTGTTGGTAAGCATATTTTGTCATTCCCTGTATATACATAAGCCTAACCACATCCCATCTCAAAACTATTGCAGATTTCCATTCTTTTACCACATCCTTAATGTATATTGGTTGACCTAGATCTTCAGTTGTTTTTTTTTTTTTTTTTTTTTTTTTTTTGTGACACAGTTTCTCTCAGGTGCTGTTGTTCGTTTTTTTTTTTCCCAAACATTAAGAAAATTTAGAATTAACAAAACATTATTTAGTTTGTCCCTGGGTTTTTTTTTTACTCCTTTTTTTTAAATAAGCATCTCTTCTAAGGTGCGATTGGTTCTTTCTTCAATTCCTTGTCCTGTAGGAATGTAATACCTGTAATGTGCTTTATAGTGTAATATGCAAAGAATGGTTTCGTCTTATTGGCTACATATGTGGGAGCATTATCGGTCTTAATTTGTGTACATATCCCCTTAATTGCCATTATTTCTAATAAGTGTATTATTGCATAATCACCCTTTGCAGAACTTGAAGCAATTGCCCATTGAAAGCCTGAGTATGTATCAATGGTGTGGTGTATATATCTTTGTTTTCCAAATTTTGCAGAATGAAAAACATTCATCTGCCAGGTTTCATTTTGTGTTTGGTCCCCTTAAGGTTACTACCAGTAGGTAACAGAATTTGGTTATATAGAGAACATGGAGGACATGTTTTATTATTATTATTTCTTTAGCTTGTTGCCAAGAGATAGAAATTTTTTTCTTGAAACATTTTCCATTAACATGATGTTTCTCATGAAATTTAGAGGCTTCTAAAACATTCCATAATCATAATTGCTCGGTTTCCTCATTTGCTTGTGCCTGGCTCACCTGTATGTGACAGAATGGATAGTTTCTACTTCTGACCAACTGTTGTAATCACATAAATAATGAAGTTATTTCTGAGCCTGGGTTTTCAGGAACAAATTCAGCAGTCTCTACATGGAAAACAACTCTTTCTGCATATAAATAATCAGTAATTATATTAAGAGATTCTGTAAAATCTAATAATACCATAAAGATTGCATACAGTTGTGAGTTTTGAACTGAGGTATATGGACTTTTGGTCACCTTTTTGTCTGACTTATAACCTGCCAGTGCTATCTTGTTTGCATCAGTCTAGAATGTTGATGCCTCTGGAATTGCTGTTCTCTTTACAATACATGGAAGTATCCAATTAGTTCTTTTTGTAAAATGAATGCATCTGCTTTTAGGATATTCATTATTAATTTCTCCCAATTAGTTCGACAAACTCTTTGCCAATCATCATTGATCACCCACAATGACATTATCTCAGTATTAGTAAGAGGCACTACAATTTCAGCCATATCTCTTCCTTTAGAATTTGTTCAGAAATATTTTCTATATATGTTAGGACCAATTAAGTAATGATGAGGCACACAAGAGATCTTATATTAAAGAGGTTTCTTAGATGGGGATGAAGAGAGAGAGAGGAGATAGGAGAGAAGGAGAGAGGAAGACATGATGGAGGGAATAGAGAGGGGACGCCCCGACACAGAGAGGGGAGAGGACAAGAAGGCAAGAGAGGCCAAGAGAGAGACAAAGTAGTGGGTTGATCCTTTTTTTAAAATTTTTTATTAAGTACACTTTGTTCATTTTGTATCCCCCATAAGCCCCTCCCTCCTTCCCTCCTGATCCCACCCTCCCTCCCCTTTCTGTGTGCATGCCACTCCCCAAGACCACTGATAGGGGAGGTTCTCCTCTCCTTTCTGATCTTAGTCTATCAGTTCACATCAAAAGTAGCTGCATTGTGCTCTACTGTGGCCTGGTAAGGCTGCTCCCCTGATCAAAGAGCAGGCCAATCACATTATGTCAGAGGCAGTCCCTCTTCCCATTACTATGTAACCCACTTGGACACTGAACTGTCATGGGCTACATCTGTGCAGGGGTTCTAGGTTATCTCCATGAATAGTCCTTGGTTGGAGTATGAGTCTCTGGGAAGTTCCCTGTGTTCAAATTTTCTTGTTCTGTTGCTCTCCTTGTTGATCCTTTTAAAGAGCAAAGTAACCATACCTGCCAGGTGTGGCCACCTTGCCTGTGACACATAGTTTGCTAGGCATCCCAGAAGCAGGTGTCTAAATACTTACAGTATATGTCTTCAGTTTTTTAAACTTCTTTTATGTGCTCAGAAAATCCATTCTATAATGCTGTATTTCAATTACATAATGAACTCAGAGGAGAAAGAGTTGAAGTCAAAATGACGAAAATGCAATCAAGTTTAGGATCAATTTGATCCACATAAGCATCTTTGCAGTCTTTGTCATTCACGAGTTAACTCTTTTGCTGCTTCAGCTGTTGGACATCTTGGACTGTTTAAGTTTGAATCTCCTTGAAAGTTTGAAACAAATTACTTAACTCATAAATATTCAATCCAATGATAGGCTTCAGCAAGTTAATATCTCCCATTAATTTTTGAAAATCATTAAGACTTTGCAATTGGTCCCTGTGGATTTGTACCTTTTGTGGTCAACTTATTTGATGACTGATTTTATAACCCAAACAACTAAGTGAATCTGCTCTTTGCATTTATTCTGGAGCAATCTTGGGAGTAACCCAATCTTGGTAGAATTTTTTTGTGTTTCCTTAAATATTTTCTCTGAAGTATCTGTATCAGAATCAGCTAACAAAATATCATCCATGTAATGATATATGAAAGATGGAGGAAATTGCCTACTAATTATTTCTGATGGTTTTAACACAAAATATTGATTTAAAGTTGGATTATTTAACATTCTCTGTGGCTACATCCTCCAGTGGAATCTTTTTACTGGGCCACTATTATTCAGAGTAGGTACTGAGAAAGCAAACCTTTCCCTGTCCTGCTTATCAAGTGTATTGTGCAAAAAGCAATCTTTCAAAGCAATTATTATTATAGGCCATGCTCTAGGTAACAAGGAAGGTAAAGGAAGTCCAAGCTGCAAAGGACCCATTGGTTGAAGAACTCTGCTGACTCTGTTAAATCTGTCATCATCCTCCAATTTCCTGATTTCCTTTCTTCAACAAACACGGGTGGAATTCCATGAGCTTGTAGACTCTACTATATGTTGAGCCTCCAGCTGCTCTTGAACCAGTTCTTTGATGGCCTGCAATTTTTCTTTTGTTATGGGCCACTGCACTTGCCACACAGGTCTGTTTGATATCCAGTTCAGGGGCAACGCTGTTGATATTTCAGCAGTGGTTCCTACTATAAATTTGAAAAGTCAATTACTGTGATGTCCTGCGTTTGGACAATGGGCACAGTTTATACTTTTTCTTGATCACCTGTATCTATACCTTCTCCAGAAGCATCCAACATATGATCCCCAAGTACCTCCTTTTCTGTCCCTGGGACTGCAGGAATATTCATTTGAGTACCCCATGGTTATGAAAGATCCTTTCCCCATAAATTGATGGGAAATTTATGTCAGCCAGATAGTGTCTCAACTTTCCTGTTTGCCCTTCTGTTCCCCCACCTTTAATCCACCTGACACTTTGTCTTATATGCAATAATTTACCAATTCCTGTAAACTGTGTTATAAACCTTCTGAAGTGGCCAATCTGGATTCCAAGACTTTGGGGAAAGTATACTGGCATCAGCTACAGTTTCCACCAAACCTTTTATTTCAACACCATTCATTTACACCATTAATTTGGTTCTCATCCTTAACTACTGTTTACCAGAACACATGTTTTCTAGTACTCCCAAAACCCTCTGTTCTCAAGCAGCCTTGTCCTTGATGTAAGGAAACAGTAACACTGAGCAATTCTATCCCTTGCATTAATTTGCATCTTTTGTTTTTCACATGTGCCATGATTTTAATTTCTTCCTTGCAATCACAATCTGTGACACGTAAATGCACAATAAATCCTTGAGAAGTTAATCCACTTCTTCTCAGGATTATTTCTACTGTCCTTGAAGGTAAAGGACCATAAACAACAGTGATTATCTTGTAACATTCAACATTTGGGGATAGTGAAAAAGGAGTACCTGTGGCCAGATCCAGAGCTCCAGTACCTTCAGTAGCATACATTAGGTCATCAATACTTAGTTTTCATATTCCTGTCTGTTTGGTACCCCTTGGCTGACTGAAGGAAGATAACCACATTGTCTGTTGTGGGGCCTCGAGGTGACAGGCCCCTTTATTTGTTTTCTTGATGACAAGAGTTTTCCATGTTTTCCCTTGCCACCAGAGCTAACAAGAACTTTAAAGCATTTGCATTCCATGGCAGCCAGACACTGCTTGTGCTCTTCTACAAATGCCAATTTCTTCAGCGTCAATAGGCCTACTCTTTTGAAGTCTGAAGCTTCTAGTCTTACAGTTTCTTTGGAAAAGGCCAGATTCACTACAATTGTGACACCGGGTGTTTTTATCTCTGAGATTCCTATCTATAGTGTGTCCAGTGATATTGTCATTATGCTCCTGAGAACCAATATCTGTTGTCTCTCTTAACCATTGGTCTATTGGGGCTTTTTGTACTTTTAATGGCCTAATTGCTCTCTTACTTTCAATATTTGAATTTCAAATGGCAAGATCTCTATCAACTACTTTCTTCTTTCAGGAGCTTGTATAGCTCTGTTGATGGCAGAAGTCAATCTCTATAAGAATTCAGTGAAGCCTTCTCCAGAGCCTTGTATTACTTTAGTAAAGGAGATAGTTTTTTCCCCTGGGTCCTCAACCATGTCCCACACTCTTAAAGCTTCAGACAACATTGTTCAAGTATGACTTTATCATATCAGATTTGCTCTTCTAAATCAGCATAAAGACCTTCACCAAACAGTTGGTCTTTAACATTATCCTCCTTGCTATATCATGTTGTTGCACTTTCATGGCTTTGTCCTACCACCACCATAACCATTGCAATTGTTGAGCAGCTTCCCAAACACCAAACTCTTCCAATCATGGGAAATAGGTATATTTTTCCATGGCCCAATTGTTTAATACTTGTTTAATGAATGGGGAATGCATCCCATACTTTAAAATAGACTCTTTAAAATGTCTTAAATCTAGCATGTCTATTGGATGCCACTCCATCTCATCATAAGCTTCACCACCATGTTTAGCAGGTATATGCTGCAGAAAAACTGGAAGGCTGATGGTGCCTGAATTGGCAAATGCAACTCCTCTGGCAGTGAACTTGGCTTTACAGGAACCCAATTACCATGTACCACCTATGGCTCTGATAGGGCCCCTTGCTGCAGAGAGATGCCCTGGGCACCTGGTGATGAAAAGGTATGGAGAAGGGTGGAGCTGCAGCCTGCCTTCCATCCTATATTGCTTCCCTCTTTTATCATGTGGGAAATTTCCTGTGTCAGATGCCAAGCCTGGAACCTGTTGTTGTCCCACTTACTCCTTTTGTTTTCCAAGCAAACTCTAGGCAAAAATTCTGTAGGAGCACAACCAACTCTGCAATCCTTTTCAATACGAGATAAATTCGTGAACCTTCTGAGTTTTCAACATTCCCTGAACTTTTTTCTCAATGGTATGTATGAAGACCACAAAACAAACCAGAAAATTTCCTCCAGGATCAAGACAAGAGACCACCCTGCAGCAAGAGCTGCTCTTTTGCCAATCTCCTTAAACAACATTGCCAACCCATCAAAACCTGAGGTTTAGTCCATTATGTTAGAATCAAAGTTACTCATTGTGCTTATGTCACGTTGGGCACCTCTTGTAGATTTTCACTAAACCTACTTTTTTAAATGTTTTACTTTATTTTTTAATATTTAAACATATATTATTTTAATATAATTTTTTATTTGTTACAATTTATTCACTTTGTATTGTAAGACCTGGGGTCTCACAGCTCAGGAGTTCAAGATCGCACCCTTCCTAGAAACTCCCACAGACCATGACTCCTTGCGAAAGCAAGAGGTTTATTAACCATTGCATAATGGGGTCACCTCTGCCGGTCAGCAAAGAGTGGCACCAGGAGACAAAAGCCTTAGTTTTTTAAAAGAAAAATTGCAGGAAATTTGAAGTTGCCCTTTTGGCAATTTAGGATTGGATGAGGAAGCTATAAATTAAGATAATTGGTTAGTCTTAGGTGCTCAAGCTTGGCCAGTCCTGCCAAGTGTGTATGCAGCTTCAATTGAAGGTGGGGGTGGTTAGCTCATCCTTTAAGAATGGAGCTGCGAACTTTAGGCTGGAGGTCTGAGCTACTCAGAAGAAGGATTGAGGCCATCTGGGTTGGTTGCTAAGAAACACTATCTCGAAGACAAGGGTCTGGTCCTTCTTTTTGCTGAGGGAAGGTCATTGCTTGCTTGCTTTTTTTTCTATCTGTCCTCACAGATAGGGTCACATTACTCCATTCTCTGAAAAGGTACTAAGAGGCTTTAGCTTAACCTGAACCTAAAACTCAAATCTATAGGCTTTAGAAGACATACAGGTTACAAAGTTAGTCTAACCCTTTCAGTATCTTAGCTGTGGTGTCACCCTCATTCCATTCCACTCCTGCTCTTTCTCCATCCCTCATCTCCCATTCCCCTTCCACAGTATACTGATAATGGAGGACGTCTTCCCCTTTCATCTGACCCTAGCCTATCATGTCTCATCAGGACTGTGTTTTATAGTCTTCCTCTGTGGCCTGATCAGGATGGCTCCCCTCATGGGGAGGTAATCAAAGAGCCAGCCACTGAGTTCATATCAGATATAGCCCCTGATCCCCTTTTTATAGAGCCCATTTGGAGACTAAGCTGACAAGGGCTACCTCTGTGTGCATGGGGTCTAGGTTATCTCCATGAATGTTCCTTGGTTGGAGTATCAGTCTCAGAAAATGTCCCCTAGGCCCAGATTTTTCACTCTGTTGTTTTTCTATTGGAGCTCCAGACATTTCTAAACCTACACTATTTGGAATTCTTAAACACCTTTAACGCCCTTCCAACCCTCCTAACTTAGGTAGGAGTTCAGAAGGAGAAAGGGCTGTAGACCTTTATCTACTTCCTGTTGCTAGGGTAAATGGGACTTGAGGGGATTACCAAACTCAGTCAGCACGATGGCAGCAGTCCAGTCCAAAGGCCAACACAGAGCAACAACATGAAGTCAGTGAAAGCCACAAGACTGTTGGATTCCTCTGAGAAGTTCTCTAGAAGTTTTCCCACTGCAAAGTCATGTGTAGAAGTCCGAAGATCAGTGCAGCAATCTCAATCCAAAAATGGATGCCTCCCTATCCATAGGCCTCTACATATCTCCTCCCCTCAGAGTCCCCCCATGGATATTCTCAGCAAGCCAAAGTTATGCTCCTCACAAATGAGAGTTCACAGAAAAACATAACATGCCCTTTCACAAGCCAGCGTACGACAAAATATCATGTGCCAGGCTTGCAGCAAAATATCACATGACAAAACTCAGTCTTCAAGAAACTACAAATTTCCACTTAGTCTAATACTCTATCCAAGGACCATTCACAAAGATAACCTGTCCCCAGTGCACAGTGGTAGCCCTTGGCAGCTCAGTTTACAAATGGGCATCCTAGTAAGGGGAACAGGGGCTGTCCCTGACAAAATTTTTGTGGCTGGTCTTTGATCACCTCCACTGAGGGGGGAGTACCCTGAACAGGTCACAGAGGAAGGCTATGAAAGAGGGTCCTGATAAGACCTGACCGGCTAGAGTCAGATGGAAGGGGAGGAGGTCCTCCACAGTCAGTGGACTGGGGAAGAGTCATGGAAGCAGATGAGGGAGGGAAGGAGGAAGGGCAGGATTGGGAAGATACAAGGGTCATGATCTGATGGGATACAAAGTGAATAAGTTGTAATGATTTAAAAAATCATACTAAATAAAAAATTTAAAAAAAATATGAGAATAAGTCCTGCATAAATGTCTTCTGAGAGGATTCATGCAAAAACTGATGAAACAGATAAAAAGACCCACAGCCAAACAACAGGCATAGCCCATGGAGTCTTGTGAAAAAGTGTGGGAAAAGATTGAAGGTGTCAGATGGGTCAAGAACATCAAAAGGAGACCTACAGAGTAAACTAACCAGGGCCCATGGGAGCTCACAGAGATGAGCCACCAATCAAAGAACATGCATGGGCTGGATCTAGCCCTCCCACACACATATATTTAGAAAATGTGCAACTTATTTTTCATATCCCCTAACAATTAGAGCACGGTCCTGTTGCTGGTCCTGTTACCTGTCTTTGAATCTTTTCCCTTAGCTGGCTGCCTGTGTGGCCTCAGCGGGAGACCATGTGCTTAGTACTAGTGGGACTTGATGGTCCAGGGTCAGCTGGTACTCATGGGCAATATCCCCTTGTCTGATGAGGAGTGTAGGGGAAAACTTGGGGTGTGAGTTGGCACTGGGAGGAGAGAATAAAGGGGACAAAAAGAGATTATAAAGTTAACCTATTACTTAGTTAAATAATTAATTATATAATTAAAAGTTAAAAAAGAAAAGAAAGAGAGAAATAAAAAAATCAGAGGAAGTAAAAAGATCCCTTAAAGAAAGCTATGAAGCAAAACAAACAAACAAACAAACAAACAAAACAAAACAAAACAAAACAAAAAAACCCTAAAAACCAAAAAAAACCCTCTCCAAAACCTAAAAAACGAAACAACAAAACAAAAATAAAAACATACTGTTGTAGAAGCTCAATAAAACACTTGAAGAACTGAAGATGATAAAGATGGAATACAATGAAAACAAACTGAGGGAACTCCGGAAATGGAAAATCTGAGTAAGTGAACAGGAAATATAGACACAAGCATTACCAACAAAATACAAGGTAAGGACTAGAGAGCTCAGGTGTTGAAGATACAATAATAGAAAATTAAAATGTCAAATCCAAAAGAAATTTCCTGACTCGATTCATCCAGGATTTCTTGGACATCATCAAAAGAGCAAACTTAAAAATGATAGGACTAGAAAGAGCTGAGAATCCCAGCTCAAACTCCCAGAAAATATTTTAAACAAAATCATATAAGAAAAGTCCCCTAACCCAAAGGAGATGCATATAAAGATACAGGAAGCATCCAGAACTCCAAATTAATTGGACCACAAATGAAAGTTCCCTTGCCACATGATAATCAAAACACTAGGCATACAGAAAAGGAAAGACTATGAAAATCTCCAAGGAAAAAAGACCAAGTAACACATTCAAGGGTAGACCCAACTTCTCACTGCAGGCTCCAAAAGCAAGAAGGACCTGGAGAGATAAAATAAGATATTTGGGATAACATGATTGACAAGGAAATTTCATCCCGAGTGAAGTAACCCAGACCCAGAAAGACACACATGGTTGTGTTCACTTGTAAGGATATATATGTTGGTATAATGTTCTTGTGCAATGTACACAATTACCCTTGTTCATTAAAACGCAGATTTCTCCATGCCAGCATGTGGTTTCAATGTAAACATTACATTGGGATGTTGATTCTAAGCATCACCTGTTCAAGTTTGTGTAAATATGCTTCCATTTGTTCTCTGTATTGTGAATAAAATTCTCTCCAATGCTGTGCAATGGAGAGAATAGGGTAGAACATCCTGGTCTGAGAAGGAGGAGAAAGAAGCAAGTGAGAGGAGTCTGAGAGGAGAGATCAGAAGGACAAAACTTGGAACCATAGGAGAGATGAGCCCAGAATTAAGCTACGACGAACAGCAAGTATAATGTGGCAAATCTGAATGGGAGAAATGAAACTATGTGGGTTTGGAGGTGTAGGATGGAGTAACTATTGCCTAGCATTGTGCTCTAGGTTAATTAAATAAATCCTAGTCTCTGTATGGTGATTTGGGTATACAGCTGGGTTAGGAATAACTACTGTATAACTAAAACATAAACCAATATTAAAAAATTAATATTCAACAATATAATTATTGCCCGTAGAATATATGACAACCATGCTACAATCCACAAACCCAAAGAAGTCAAAGAGGACCCCAAAAAGGATACTTGAATTTCACTCAAAGAGGGAAAAATAGACATCTGAAGTAAATGTAATGAAGGAAGTGGGTGAAAAGGGGTGTGGAGATTTAGCAGGAATAGAGATCAGGTAAAGAGAGTGGGGAAGGAGGGTGATGGGAGAGGATGGACCTGTGCATACCATGGAAATAGGTGTGGGCAGTAGACCTCTCTGAGACAGGGGAAGCTACCAGAAGGCTATAGGGGTGACCCTAACAGAGATATATAGTAGTGCAGTGTATGGAGTCTTCACTGACAATTTCCTGTAGCCAGGTGGAACTACCAGTGGAGGGAGGGGGACATCAACTCACTCACAAAACCTGTTTGAAATGTGTCTCCTGTATAAGAAGTGTAGGGCTTAAAGTGGAGTGGAGATTGAGGGAATGGCAAGCCAGTGAACAGACCAACTTGAAACCCATCCCATGAGAGAGCCACCCCCTGACACTGTGAATGAAATTCTGATGTGCTTGCAGTAGGAACCTGTCTTCAGAAAGGCTTCATCCAGCAGCAAATGGAAACAGGTACAGAGAGCTACAGTCAATTAATAGGCTATTTACAGGAGTATTGTGGAAGAAGGGAGCAGGTTTGAGGGAGCCAGGAGGGATAAGGACAATACAAGAAGGCATAGGGAATCAACTAACCTGGGACTTTGGGGACTCACAGAGACTGAACCACCAAACAAATAGCCTGCAAGGCAGGACCCAGACCCCCTACACACATGGACCAGATGTGCAGCTTGGTCATCATAGGGATTCCCTAACAATGAGAGTAGAGATTCTGTTGCCTGCCTTTTGATCACTTTCTTCCAACTGGACTGCCTAGTCTAGCTTCAATATGAGATGTGGCCAGTCCTACTTAACCTTCCAAGGGGATTGCTATCCATCAGAGGTCTATCCTTTTCTGGAATAAAGTGGGTGGGGAAGAAAGGGAGGAGGTGGCATCGGGACAGGCTTAAAGAGGAGGAGGTAGGGTAAGTTCACATCGTGATGTAAAGCCAATTAATTAATTAAGTAAAGAAGTAATGAAGAAAAAATGCTTTGATGCAGTACACACTGAGTGCTAAGATAAAGGAGAAAGGGTTTTAATAGGACAGGGGTACTGAGGAGTCTGTAAAAACCTCCAGAGCTGAGCAGAGCTGGATGCACTAAACTTGACTTTCCTGAACATATAAATCAGATAAACCAACAAATGATTTCGATATTTTTATTCATTTTATATTTTATTTGTAAGATTTGGAATACGGTATATACTCACTTATATAAACCTATAAGATATGATAAACATAATGAAATCTATACACCTAAAAAAGATAATCAAGAGAGCAGACATGGGGTAAGATGATCAATCCTCATTTAGAAAGACAGATGGGATGTGCATTGAACGTATGACAGGAGTCTAC
>REGO01001555.1:1700-14084 GCA_010120015.1 Rhombomys opimus | reverse complement strand
AAAAAAGAAATGTATTCTTTAATTTATCAAAATTTGATAAGACTCTCTTTGAGAAAGTATGGAGCCATAAAAGATATTTGGAAATTATATTACCATTTCTGGTTAGATATAAAACTGTGATACTCATAATTTTTTATTTTAAAAAGTGAGGCAACTGAAAACATAACCACCTGGATATTAAATAAACAAGAAAAAATCCTGTTAAGTAACTTTTCTTTCAACAAAACCTTATACAAAAAATTTAGACTTAGTAATTCACCTAAAGCTGTCATTTATTTATGTCAAAACAAAAAAAAATAAACAAGTCTTAATCATGGGTGATTTGTTAAAAATATTAGCAATTTACTGGCTGAAATTTTCATAAGTATTCATTTAATATTAGCTGAAAATATAAAAAATATCCAAAAATGTATCCCCTTGTACATAAGAACAGAAAATTATAATTGAAAATTACCACATTATAGAATATCATAAACTATGGTTCTCTGTGTGCTTATTAAAATATTTTACTGCATGTATTCCTTTCGGCACATCACTATCATCAAATATTGTGTTACATTCCTGATTGCCTATGATTTTATGTATATAGCAGCCCCCCAAAATGCAAATTAGTAGAAAATAATTTATGTGTTGAGAAAAATGGTAAATTATAGCAAGTAATAGTTCATGCGGAGAATATCTATCATGAGAGTCCATTTATTTAATTTTTAGAGTTCAGCATATTAGAATAAGTACAAAAAGAAAAAGAAAAAACAAGAAGGCAGCAAAGACAGTAGACAATTGCTATTAACTGGAAAAACTGGCCATAGGAAAACTTTCTATTATTAAACCAAACTATGAAAAAAAAAAAAATTTTAGCTGATCTCCTTGGCATTCCTCCAGAAAGAACTTAAGTATGTACAGAAAATGTCTCCTTTAATACTGAGAGAGACAGTCTGAGCACTCCTATCACAACATGAGGTATCTGTCACCACAATAGCCAGAAACACTTTTTGCACATTTGACTTCATATCCTAAAAGGACATTTTTATATAGTGACACTAAAATGGATTCCTCTGTAATTTTGTTTAGACACTATCAAGGAAAGTAGCCTGCCCTACTTTTCTCAGCCAAATCACTGTAATCAGACAAGTGAGACAATGTTGGCAATAGAACTTTTGCTCTGTCAGCTCTCCTTTAAATCTATCAGCCTGTGTGGCATGTCTTTCAGGGCAACTTCAAATTTATTTTAGGGATTTACAACCATTTTATTATTAAAAATCCATTTTTCATCCCTGCATGTAGAGATAAATTTTATTGATTTCCAAAAACTATATCAATGGTTATTTCAAATATCAATGTTCCAACTATAATGCAATCAACAGCATACAACAGTAAGAATCTTAGTGTTCACATTTCTTTGAAGTATTTACAAATCTTAACTACTTTTAAATAAATAAAATATCAAAACCACCAAAATACTCTATTTTTGATACATAAATAACATCCATGTACAAAAGAAAAAAATATTATTTTCATTGTTGATAAGACTTTATAGATGTAGCTTTGGACATATATCGGAGACACAATCTCAGAGAAAATGCTTTTATTTCTTCTGTCTCCTCTTCCTCAATGATCCCTAATCCTTAATGTGTGTGTTATAATGCAGATATATCCATTCTGAATGGATTTATCATTACTGTATTTGGACTGGTTATTGTTTTCTGTAATGTAACAACAATTAATCAAAAAGGACAAGACTTTGAAAGAGAAAAAAGTGAGAAGGAGGCAGGAAATAGAAAGGGGATATTGTATAATTGCACTAAAATTATCAAAAATTTAAAAGATAATTTGAAGAGTTTTAGAGAAATATCAGACACATATTGTTAAAAGTTTAGACCTACTTTGGCTACCCAAGGTCTATTCTGAGGCCACATAAATATGATTTTTCATTTTGCTTCTCTAGAGAAGCTAGAGGATATTTCCACTTGTGTTGCACTGAATCTCTTTAGCTCAGCAGAGAACTAAGTTATTCTGAATTATAAATGTTGGGGACTTTAATTACAGCTTCAATTTTTTTTCTTTAGTCATATATATTTAGTGATTTTTCCATTTCGTCTTCATTTTCCAACCTTTTGAATCACATATTTTTTAATATTTCCTAATAATATTTTTTATCCCATTGGAATCTGTTTTAAAGGATCCATTTTCATCTAAAATTTTATTACTTTCTAATAGAAACTAATTCTGTGCTCTTGGGTAGGAAGAATTAATATTACTATAATGTATCTTAACAAAAAAATCTACAGTTTAATGTAAATTTTCATAAAAAATCTTATGACAGCCTGAACTAGAAAAAGTGAAAAAATTCAAATGAGAACACAATGTCCATGGATAAATAAAACAATACTTAGTGGAAAGAAAATTATTTGACCTACACTATACATTACCACAAATAATACTATTAACCTATGTTAGCGATGACAATCTGAATAGGAGCAAAACTGACATTCAATCAATGGAACTCAGCGTAGGAACCAGAAATAAAACTGCTATGCCTCCTTAAATTTGACAAATATGTCAAAAAGAAACACTAGAAAAATTAGTTGAATTCATACATAAAGTAGTGTAGGAAATACTGTATATCTGTCCTCAGAATGAATATTATCAAGAAAATAGCTGACATGAAATTCTAGTGAGAATTTAGGAAAATAATTGCCCCTATTTACCATTGTTTCAAGCACACAGGGGTATAGCTATTACGGGAAATCACTGTTGGAGCTATAACTAGAAATACATATGACCACCTATCTCACTACTGGGTAGACACTAAAAAGACTCTTTGCTTTAGGACAGCGCCCCTTGAGCATCCATCTTTATTGTCGCTATATTCACATTTTCCAGAAAATATAACCAGCCAAGGTAGCCAGCCAAAGATGAATAGATTATGATCAGTATACATACAATGGGACTGAGTTCAGCTCCAAACAACTGTGAAAATATGAAAGTTGGAGAAAAATATACAATGTTGATTGTGGAAATTTGAAGATATAGTTTCATCTATATCCTTTTTTTGGGGGGAAGAGGCAGGCCTGCTTTAAATGTAGCTAAATAAATATGTTTTCAATAAATCACATGATTCTTTTTTTGGGAAGGTGTCATTCAGAGGTTCACCAGTTTGACCAATTTTTTCCTTTAGTTTTATTTTATTAAATGTATTTCTTTCCTCCAGTTCCCATCCTCCCATCCTTTTCTCCCTAGCCTCCTCTACAGAAGAAGAACAAACTGTGCTACTAAAATCACATAAGAAATTCTTAGTCCTTGACTTGATAAAATGGGCATCTAGTGGTCTCTAAATCAGAAGACATGTTAAAGTGGTCTATAGAAAATTAGATGAGGACTGCACATACAAACATCTTCACTGTGTCTGCTTTCTTGACCTGCTATGAAACTCAGGAATTGGTGGCTTAGGACAGTGTGACCCAGAATAGACAAGAGAATAAACAAAGAGAATTCTTGGCAGAGGGAAGAAAAGTACATATACTTCATGAATATACCTATTTCTAAAACTTTAAAATAGCCACTTACTCCAAATGAATGTTCATAACTTCTTTTGTGATTCACTGGGTCTATATGTTTTTAATAAATTAAATTTAACTCATTTTCTTGTTAGCTTATAAGAATAAAGATGTACAGTGTTTGTTATAGTATGTCTATAAAATAAAACTACACGAAATTAGAAAATATGAATTTAGGCTGTATGAGTTTACCTTTTATTTTAAAATGATTAGATTATTTTAAATAAACTGTTCATGCTTAACTAAATATGAATTACTTCACAAGCTTCATCAGCTAATGAGGTAATCCTTTTAGCATTACATCTTAGTACACATAGCAGTGGGCAACAGTATGATATTGATCACCTTGAAATGTTTTTATGTGTCCAGAATATACATAAATACATTCATACATTTGAGTGCTTGGTCATTAGGGAGCGGTGTTACTTGACAAGGATTAGCAGGTGTATCCTTGATAGAGGATATGTGTCACTGAGCGATTGGGCTTTAGGGTTTCAAAAGAGTAAACCGGGTCCAGTGTTTCTGTATTTCTGCTGGCAGCAGATCCAGATGTAGAACTCTCAGCAGCCATGTCTTTTTGCGTGACACCATGTTTCCCATCACGAGGATGACATACCACACATGTGAAAATGTAAGGAAGTCCCAATTAAATGTGAGTCTTCATGGTCATGCTGTCTGTTTACACCAATAGAACACTGACAAAGACAGTATATTTTAAAATATTTGTAGATGACTAAAAGAAAGATTGTGTCCTTGGAAACTATGCTCAATTAATTAGGCTATTATTTAAGAAGGATCAATAATTATAAAAGACTTATTGTGAAAACTGTGGTTATCCCTTATTTTTGAGGTCCTTGGTCACTGGTACTCAGGAAAAGGAAAGAAGAGTTGATGAACTGGTATTTGCACGGCCCACAGATTCCTCCATCAGAAAGCATTTTATAGGAAATAAGTTTTATTTTCCATGAATTAAAGATAGACAGTTTTATGAAATGCAAGAGAAACTCCTATCTATCTTAAAGCTCACAGGGGTAAACAAAGACAAATTGCAGAGAAGATCTAATTTTGGGGAAAGAATAAAGTATTAAATAGGTTTGTTGTGTTAAACTTTGCACATAGTTGCTGGGCGAGGTGGCACACACTTATAATCCCAGTTTGAGGCCAGCCTGGTCTACAAAGTGAATCCAGGGCAGCCAAGGCTACACAGTGAAACCCTGTCTCCAAAAACCAAAAACACAACAAAAATTGCACATAGCAGCACATGGAAACTAAGAAACATCAAAGAAGTTAATATAGGAAAAAATTAACATAAATTCTAAAATTTAGAAAAATTAAACAACCACAAATTGCAAGCAAACAAGAACAAATAAAATCAAACAAACAAAAGCCAAAAATAACAAATATCTACAGAAGTAAAATGTGAAAAATTCAAGTTCATGCATGGAGCCAAAGCCCAGCAGTTAGAATCACTGGCTGTTTCTCCAGATGAATGAAGTTCAATTCCCAGCTCCCCCATGGTAGCAACCTTTGGAAATCCAGATCAATATCAATTTTGATATTTTTAAATTGTAAGATGGATAATACATGAAAATTTAAATCTTAAATATTTATACCAGAAAGTACAAGTCTTTCTGGTAAATTAAAAAATAAAGTTGAATGTTTTCATGGTGCTACAATGGCATCAAGAAATCATGCTATTGAGGTGCCAGCCACTAGGCTTAAAATATAAAATTCCACTTACATAATGTAAGTAGTAATTACAGTCTATCAGTATATGAAAAAATTGACTAAATAAATAAATATGATCAAGAAATATTTTAACTTCACTGAACTTTTTGAAAATTTTGGCACATTACTTCTATCTGTTAACAACCCTTTATTTCTTCTTCATTCAATAAGCTAGACCATGACTAATTTTATATAAATATGTCTGATTTGCATAATGTCTATATATTTTCTTTTTAAATATCATTTTATTATTTTTAATTATTTTTATTAATTATAGTTTATTTACTTTGTATCCCTCCTGTACCTCCCTCTTTTCTTCCCAATCTCATCCTCCCTCTTCCCCATCCGTGTCCCTCCCCAAGTCTACTGATAAGGGACGTCCTCCTCCCTCTCCCTCTGATCCTAGTCTATCAAGTCTCATCAGGAGTGGTTGCATTGTCTTCTTCTGTGGCCTGGTAAGGCTGCTCTCTCCTTCTAATGTCAGCAATAATAAATTAAGATTCTCAAAAATCATGAAATATTTCTATATTATATACAAACAAAAGAAAAATAGTAGAAATAAACAGTAGAAATTATGATTCAACTTTCAATAATTATTTAAAGAGTCAAATTTGACATTTTAAAATGGAAAACAAATAATACTTACATAAAAATTTAAATAGTAAACATTTGCACTGAAAAGTACAAAAGTCTCAGATGGTTGAGTTTGAAAAAACTCCAAAGAAGAACAAAGAATTACCAAATAGAAGGATTGCAATAGTAAAACTAAGGAGAAAAAATAATTTGAAAATAAGAATTTAAAAAATAATCTTTCATGTTTTCATGGTACTGTCATGGCATCAGGAAATCATGCTATTGAGATGCTAGTCATTAAAAGTAACTATGTGTTAATGAGAGCTATTTATTTGGGCAATTTCCAAGGCATAGGAAATGGAGGAGAGAGACAGACAGAGGTACAGAGAGACAGAGATAGAGAGAGATAGAGAGAGATTGAGTACTGGTGGGGGGAGAGAGGAGAGAATTTTAAATATATATACTAGTAAGTGACATTGTACTATCTCAACCTATTCTTTCATTGTAAATGAGTTACTCTGTACATTCTGAAACTAAATGTAGAGTTATCTAGAAACAGAGTAATAGTAAACAAGTATATTTATACTCCGTGTTAAATGTTGACTATATTAATAGAGCTCTAAACTTTGAGATACATTATGGTCACCAACACTTTCAATTCTAACATCCATTTTACCATAATTATTCTATCTCCTAATTTTTGCAATCACCCCTTTATCTACAATGTCAATGATTTAGACTATACATGTGAAGGATTTCATGTTCTATTTTTCTACCTACCTAACACAGACTTGTTTAACTTAAGAAAAAAATAAAAGATAAGCAAAAGAGAAGTAAAGGAGAAAGGGAGAGAGAAATGAAGGAAAAAAGGAAGGAAGGCAGTAAGTCAACAAGGAAGGAAAAAAAAAGAAAGACTCGAAAAAAAAGACTCGAAAAAAAGACTCGAAAGTAAAATAGGAATGTGGGGGTAGGACAGGGCCTAGTTGGAAAGTTCAGCTGGAGTGAAAAAGAGACAAGAGCTCTACAAGGAGAGCAACAGAACCAGAACATTTGAACACAGGGGTCATTCCTGAGACTCATAGGACCATTCATGGAGATAACCTAGAACCCCTGCACAGATGTAGCCCATGGCAGTTCAGTGTCCAAGTGGGTTCCATAGTAATGGGAACAGGGAGTGTCTCTGACATGAACTGATTGGCCTGCTCTTTGATCACCTCCCCCTGAGGGGGGAACAGCCTTATCAGGGCACAGAAGATGACAATGCAGCCACTCGGATGAGACCCGATAGATTAGGATCAGAAGGAAGAAAAAGAAACCCTCCCCTACCAGTGGACTTGAGGAGGGACATGTGTGGAGAAGGGGGAGGAAGGGAAGGATTGGGAGGGTAGGAGGGAGGGAACTAGAGGTGGGATACAAAGTAAATAAAGTGTAATTTAAAAAAAGAGAGATAAGTGAAGGTTTGAATGTAATCACAATAAACTATGTATAAATACAATATCAAAATTAAATTTAAAAAATTAAAGGATGTGAAGGAAGATAGTTGGTGAATTTGGGCAACTTAGCTTTGAGTCCTGAACTCAGGAGACAGGAACTCCCTGAAACATTTTGCTTACCTGGGTTAGGTATATAAGTTACTTGTGAATTTCACTATAAGTACTGCGTCAGTGAATAATGCGAGTAGTTATCAAGCAATACTGGGCCACTAACCATGTGTGTGTGTGTGTATATATATATATATATATTGAAACATATATATATATACACACACACACACACACACACATATATGAGAATGCATGAGAATGCATACACACATGCACACAGAGAGGGAAAAAAGAGGGAAGAGTTATGGAGAAAGGGAAAGGAGAGAGAAGGAATAGGGAGAGGGAGAGAGAGATTAAATAAACATAAATAACCAAATTAAGGATTGCAATGAAAATGAAGAGGGGTTTTTCATTGTTTTTTGTTGTTGTTGTTGTTGTTGTTATTGATTTGTTTTTAGTCTGATACCAAGGAATTTTCAGAAACCTCATAACAACCCATGTAAAGGCTGACCATGTTGTGTTTATCCCTAGGCTAAATAATTTTGTGAGCACGTGGTAGTTTGTGTGTGTGTGTATGTGTGTGTGTGTGCTTGTTTTTACATGTGTGTATATTTTAAAGCATTTTCACTTTTACATAATTAGTTATACATGTGTCATATATGGAAAATGTAAGGAAGTTTGAGTATTCAAAACTCAAGGAGTCAAGTTATTTAATAATATAAATATTAAGGTTAAATTTATGTTTACAAATAAATTCACAATGTATAGAAATTTTATATTTTTATTGTGGGTATTTTATGCTATATAAACACAACAAACAAAAACAAATATCTTTTTTTTCCCTTTGAATAAACATTAGGTTTCGGTAGTTTTACTTCCATCTTATTTCAAGATGAAGTACATCCCCAAGCCTCTAGTTTTAATTTATGAAAAGTGATAGACATCTAAATTTTCACAGCACATGATAGAAAGCCTATTTTCTTTGAGCAATAGACACATTCATGCAATCAGGAAGTAAATAAGCCCTTCAGACATGATGACTTAGCACTCAGTCACTCTTTGTCAGTCCTGTCAGGGTTTAGCACCTGTTTGACACTCTTCAGGGCTCCAAATTTGGTATTATCTGATTCTGCAGATCAAGCGAGAGTTGTTGTAACTGACATGACTTTAATTGGGTTCAGTTTCATGGCCACATGCCCATTACTCAAAAGTATTGCCTTTTAAGCATTATACCAGTAAGATCTTGGCATAACCTCAAGTTCATTTCCTTGCAGTCATTGAAAGGACATAAAACAGAATAGCCAGTGTGCCTGTTTCACATAAAAGTACTTAATAGCATTGGTTGAATCTCTGCATGAAAATAATGAATTGTTTTATTTTACTTTGGGAAATGTAAATTAGGAGAAGTGTGTACTCAGCAAATATTGAAACATCTTTTACATCAGCCAATATTAGAAGACATAATAAAAACTTGTGCATGCTATGTAACATGCCATCTACCAGTTACCAAAAATACCTAGTGGTTTTACAGTAAAATGATATATTAGCACTTATTACAAGACCATTGTTGTCACTTTCAAATATTCTAAAACTAAGATTAAATTATTTGATTATCCTCAACACCTTAAAATTGGAAAATGGATATTTGGGATTTTCACATAGATCAATTTACCAAAGTAACTCCAAATTTGAAAGTAATACAATGCAAAGACTTAGAGGTGCTGGCAGTTAAAAATCATATTTTAAGACAGAAAAAAAAACACTTCAAATTTTTGTTTTATGCATGTTGATGTCAGCAGAAAATTTAAATACAAGTTAGTTCTGGGAATAATTTGACAAATCAACATCACTGAAGCATGACATTGCTTTGTAATTGCTAAAGAACCTCCTCCTCTGACTACCCACATGTGGGCGGTGTATGTGTGTTGTGTGGCTATTTTGCGTGTGTGTATATGTGTTGTGTGTTTTTATGTGTGTATATGTGTTTGTGTATATATGTGTGTTTGTGTAAATGGTGCAATTTTTTCTATGTGGGCATTTGTGTGTGTGTGCGTGTGTGTGTGTGTGTATGTGTGTGTGTGTGTGTTTGTTATACTTTTTAGGATCAACCTCTGGATTGTTAGTCTTATTAAAGTATTTCATTCTGTGAACTATGAGTGCATAACTTTCAATTTCTTGTTTATCTGAACAAATTTTAAACTAATTAAAAAGAATTTAACTTTTCTTCTACTTGTCTCTGTGCTAGAAACTTCTTTTCTAGTCTCAAAATCTTGTTCCTAGACCCAGGAATGTATCCCCTGTTCTTCAGACAGCTGAAAAATGTGAGTTTTTAAGAAAGTGAACTTGTGTTCCATCTTCAAGATTATGAAGATAATATAACACACGGTTGGAGGTAGAAGGATGGAGAGCCATTTCAGTCTTCAGACATTGTCATTAGCAGCTATATCAGAGATAAGAAAATCATTATCATTACCCTCTGTTCTAAATAGGATGCTTCCATCAATTACTTCCCCTCACTGCTCAGGGAGCCCTGTAGAACAGGAGGTGGAAAGATTGTAAAAAGCAGACGGAATAGTGACTGCCAAATAAAGAAGGCTTTCTAAACTCAGAGGTATTGATACACATATGAACTAAGAGAGTGGCAGTGCACACAAGGCTTGCATAGCTCTGGGCCAAATAGGGTAACAGCTCCCGTCCTTGATGGTGAAGACATTTTCATTTGATTATTGTGGCAAAGGAAAAGCAATTTTCTCCAATAGAGTCTCACTGGATATACACACTACTCTTAAGGTTAGACCCCATGCCCAGCAGGAGATGACCAGAATAACACAACTTCAATGGTAAAATCTGAGTCTCACAGTGCTTTTTCTGGGCAATTTATTTTTCTGGATCTGGGCTGAATTGGGGACAATAATCATATTATCAGACTACATTTTATGAAACAATTTATATTTAATGAAAATAACCTCACACACAATAAAGAAAAAAATCAGCTCCACTAAAATCTAATCCACTTAGAATGAAGAATGACATTTTCTGCTTCAAATTCTCTGAGAATCTTCCTCAAAATGAGAGGAAAAATATTCCAGGTGAAAAGATATGACTCCATATGGAAATTGGTCACTTAACTGCTTCAAACTTATCTAATGTATACTAACATAGTAAAACTCAAGTGTGATTGAGAACAAGAAGGTCAATGAGGATTGTTTTGTAGGAAAAGTTATGTAAAAGTAGAACAAAACTATTTCTACAGCTATTAAAATCTGGGAACCAGATGGCTACCTATAGATGCAGCACATGGCAGCTCAGTCTCCAAGTGGGTCCCCTAGTAAAGGGAACAGTGACTGTCTCTGACATGAACTGAGGGGCTGCCTCTTTGATTACCTCCCTGTAGGGTTGTACAGCCTTACCAGGCCACGCAGGAAGACAATGCAGTCAGCCCTGATCAGACCTGACAGGCTAGAGTCAGAGGAAAGGGGAGGACAACCTCCCTGATCAGTAGACTAGGGAAGGGGCATGGGAGGAAAAAAGGAAGGGAGGGCGAGAATGGGAGAGGGTGAGAGAGGGGTCTACAGCTAGGATACAAAATGAATAAAATGGAATAAAAAATAAATTAATTACTTTTTATGAACTGACTCCATCATGATTCAAATAAGAGAGCAATTTATTCATGTGGTTCAAGGGACTTTTGTCTGATTTCCAAGGTACAAAACACATAAACATATAATAAGTAATATCAGGACTAAAATTACACCATACACAGCCTCAAATTTAAAATTTTGTGAGTCAATATTCTGTCTATCTTTTATTCTCTGTCTCTTTCTTTCTTCTTCATCTTTCTCCAATTCTGCTCTTTCTATCTCCATTCACCCCTCTCCATCTTTTTCTTGACCTTCATTATTTTCTCTTTCTCTCTGCCTCCCTCACAGATATATTGACTTACAATGACATTATTTAGAGTTTTTCAACTTAATGTTGGATCAAAATTGAAACAAATGCAAAAGAATTCACATTTCAAAAGATAAGCTTTGATTTTTGTCCACTTTAAAGACACATCACAATATTCCCCTGGCTGTGTAGAAACAACAGTCCTTAGTTTACAATCCAACCACCCACCAATCCATCCATTCACTCATGCATGCATGCCTGCATCCATCCATACATTTCTCCATGTTTACATACATATACACATACAAACATACATAAATACATTAATCCATCCACCCATCAGTCCATCTACCCATCCATCCATCACCTATCCATCAATTCACATACCCAAACCTCCAACGTCTATCCATCTATCAATCTATCCAACCATCCATCCATCCTTCCATCTATCCATCTACCCATCCACACACCCAAATCTATCCATCTACTCCCACCACCAGTCAATCTTATGCACCATACTACTGAACTCTGAGGTTTAGAGTTATAGTGTTCATTGAATTTTAAAGTTTTAATGCGTATAATTTATGAAGGTTTATTTTGAAATAATACTACTTTGAAAATTATAATGTTGAGATCATATTGGTTGTTTGTCTAAGCACCTCGACTAATTCAGTTGTTACTCTTCAGATATGAAAGCATGACTGGAGATCAACTTGTTGTTCATTTAGTTTCTCTCCACAAGTATTTCATTAACTTTGATACCAGGTCTTCACTTACCTTGAACCTCACAGTTTAGCTCGACTACCTAACCAGGAAGTTTCTGTGTGGCTCCTTTCTCTGCTTTCCCAGCCTGTACTGCTATGGCTCACATTCATGAGGAGGGGATCCAAACCCAGGTCCTCATATAACTGCAACAAAGACGTTAAAGAATAATCTATGTCTTCAGTCCCCATTTAATTCTTCAAAAATCAGTAATGTTTGAGTTATGTTTGGATAGCACTTCATCATTTAAATTCAAGTATCAATTGAATTATTAATTTGTCATTCAAACCTAACCCCATATTCATAATAAAATATACATTTTTTAATTTTTT
>REGO01001554.1:22137-39987 GCA_010120015.1 Rhombomys opimus | reverse complement strand
GAGTAGATTATCTTCCCTTTCTGTATAAGGACAACCATAATAACATGAGTTTGAGCTGAATGAAGGTCTTTTTTGCATTTCTGGTTATTTGTTTTCCATGAATGAATGAAACAATATATATATAGTGCCTTGGAGAATATTAGAGCAAGACCTGAACTTCCAAGTGCTCTATTTATCCTGTTTTGCATAGAGTTGCAAATGGTCATACAATTTTTTATACAGATCCACCCACCATTGATTTCCCCATACTCCCAGTTCATCAGTATCATCAGAAAATGTAAGAAGATTTTGATTAATATCAGCACTACTGACAGTTCCTAATCTGGGGAAAGATGATAATTAGGATATAGAGGATAAACAGTTACATGAGAGATAAATCAGAGATAGAGAAAAATAACTCACTATGTAGTAAAGATAACCTCTTCAAACTTATTTCAAATCTTGTTTTCTATACCTCTTGAGTGTTGGGATTAAAGTTACAAATCAAAACACAGGATCCAAAATTGTTATACACACACACACACACACACACACACACACACACATATATATATATATATATATATATATATATATATATATATATATGAATTTTGCTCAAGGGAATTCCCACTTGTTGATATATAAAAGGTAGTTAGTCTATGGAAAAGTGGGGGAAAGATAGAAGGACCTGGAGGTGACAGAATTGCCACAAGTCCAACAGAACCAACTAACCAGGACGCAGAGGAGCTTGGGTAGACTCAAGCACCAACCAAGGACCATGCATGGACTGGACCTAGGTCCTCTACGTATATGTAGCCTATGGGCATCTCAGACACCATATGGGTTCCCTGGTACGGGGGTTGGGGTTTGTCTTTCACATGGCCTCTGTTGCATGCTTTTTGTTCATTTTCCCCTGGTGATGTTGAATCACAAGAAAAGAGGATGTGCTCTGTCCTGATGTGACTGCGTAAGCTGGGGTGGGTTGATGGGGGGAGGGGAATCCCCTTTTCTGAAGAGGAGGGGAGAGGGACAGGTGGGAAGAAGGAGAGAGGGTGGAACTAGGAAGAGAGTAGGGGAGGCTTCGGTCAGGATATAAAGTCAGTAAATTAATTAATTAGAAACTAAAAATTAAAAGGAAGAAAGTAATCAGTTCACTGGAAAGGTCTGCCATGATTCTTTACGCAGTCAACATACTTTCAACCTCTATTTGTGTGTGTGTTTGTGTGTGTGTTTGTGTGTGTGTGTGTGTCTGTGTGTGTGTGTTTGCACACCCACACATATATGCACAGAGGTTAACAGAGGGTGTCAGATCCCCTGGAGATGAAGTTACAGTTAATGTGTGACTCTTGATATGGATGCTGGGAACAGAACTCAGGTCCTCTGGAACTGCAGCAAGTGTTCTTAAACAATAAGCCATTTCTCTGACCCCTATTTTCAATCTTTAAAACCTCTCAAAAGACAAAAACTTTAGTTCCTAAAGACAATAGCCTGAAGTTCTATCTGTTGGGTCTTATTCTAAAATACAGAAATCAAAGAGAGAAAGTTTTCTCTTGTCAAGATGCAACATAATCAGGTATGCTAAGACTAAGTCTATCAATTAAAACTACAATTCAAGAGATGGCTCAGAGGTTAAGAACACTGCTGCTCTTCCCGAGTTCCTGAGTTCAATTCCCAGCAATCACATGGTGGCTCACAACCATCTGTAATTAGATCTGGTGCCCTCTTCTGGCATTCAAGTGTAAATACAGGCACAACATTGTACACATGATAAAATAAATAAATCTTTTTTAAAAATACAGAGGAACTGAAAGCCTCTGCCGTGCAGACTGTCAAAGCAGATACTGAGCCTGATGGCCAACTGTCAGGCAGAGTGAATGGAATTTTATGGAAGAAGTGGGAAATAGTAAGAGCTGGAGAGGACAGGAACTCCACAAGGAGAGCAACAGAACAAGAAAATTTGAACACAGGGAACTTCCCAGAGACTCATACTCCAACCAAGGACTATTCATGGAGATAACCTAGAACCCTGACAATGCAGCCACTTCTGATGAGAACTGATAGACTAAGATCAGAAAGAAGGAGAGGAGGACCTCCCCTATCAGTGGACTTGGGGAGGGGCATGAGTGGAGAAGGGGGAGGAAGAGAAAGATTAGGAGGGAAGGAGGGAGGGAACTAGAGGGGGATACAAAGTAAATAAAGTGCAATTTAAAATAAAATTAAATTGGAATTAAAAAATACTCTACAACTCAGTATAAAAATCACATAAAGGAAAAAAGAGATCAAATCTAGAGCTGCAGGTTATAGTAATTAAGAGAAGATAATGAAAACCAGTACATTTCAGGGCACACAAGGTATGTGACTTCAGTTATTTTTATCAGCATCAAAATAATAAAATAAATCATGTAAATAGTTTACAAAACTTATAAAAGAAATCACAATAAGATGTTGAAAAGAAAATAAATTACACTGCAGTATAAATGAATGAATGAATGAACATGACAAGAACAACTAGTCAATTCATTCAAGCACATAACCTACATAAACTAATAAAGTACTCTAATCAACTAAAAGAAGGAGAAAAGACACAGGCATGAAGACAAACTTCAAATAATCAGACTCAGATCTGTTTTTTAAATATTGAGTTTGTTGCTCAGCTCCACTCAAACAAATTTTGAAACCACAAGAAAAGTAAAAAGTTATTTAAATGAGATTAAATATTATATATATATGACCATTTGGTATTGGAGAACCAATTTGTGAGTTGTACCCTAGAGATCATTTCTTCCTCCCAGCATTTCTTAGTTGCCTGTAGTTTTTGGGTAGGGTTGAGACCTCATGGGCTTCCCTTGTCCACATTAGCATGTCTATTGTTGTTCAGATCATGTTTAGGCAGACAAATGACATACAGACTTGGAAGGTTGTATATATGTCTTTAGGAATACTCATATATGTAATAAAATTAATGAAAAGAATTTTAAATAAATTTTAAAATAATTTTAATGAAAATAAAATAAAATTAATGAAAAGAGAGGCCCTTAATATTAAAGAGAGCAAAAAAGGGTATCCGTGAGGATTTGAAGGAAGAAAAAGGAAGCAGAAAATAATGTAATTATATTGTAATCTCAAAAATAAAGGAAAGAATTAAACTACTAAAACTAACCCTCACATAGATTACTTTTAATCCAATGCTACCAACTGCACTTTAAGATCTATTAAAAGATAAATGCTTTTTACCAGCTGAGCTGTCTTGCTGGGAGGAGAATGAGGGATTTTGATTAAAACACATTATACTCATTAATACAATTCTCAAATAACATATCTAAGAAACAACTCTTAGCAGCCAAATTTGATGGTGCACACCTGTAATGACAGCATTAAGAATCTAAGGCCAAAGGATGGCTATGAATTCAACACCAGCCTGGTCTACAAAGTGAGTTCTGGCACATCTTAGGCTACAGTGAGCAGCTCTGTCCTAAAATAAAAATAAAATTTAGATTTAAATGTACTAGAATAATGAATAAAAACCAAAAATAGCAAATCAGAAGAAGACACAGAAAATTCTTACAAGATATTTAGGAGTGGACATTTCCAATAGTACTTAAATTATACTTTGTTATTAGGAAGACAGAAGGTTTCTAATTAATTTTATAAAACACAGAAACTCTGTTACCAATAAATGTAAGGCACACAAAAGCCAAGGCAGCCCCAGGTGCCAGTTTCCTCAGTCACCATCAATGCAAAATTCTAGAACTGTAATGAACTGCATTGTCAACATTTTAAAAATAGCAGAAAACATTCCTTGACAACTAAATGAGGTTTCCTTCATCCATGCTAAATGGTTTAACAGCAATATTAAATATGGTACCCATGCATCAAATGAGGAGGAAAGGTCATGTGATTTCACCTAGTTCCCAAAAGAGCATTCAATAATATTCTCCAAATGGATTTTCAAGTAAGTAAAGTATTAAATGACATTTTGACATTTTCATCCTCCTAATAAATTACAAACAGATGATCATCTTTTCGACTTTTTACATCCTGAGCCATGCTTAATTATTGAATATGAGTAGCACCTTATTATAAGCAAAAGCTTAATGTTGTGTCTGTCATTAACTAAAATTATTCTTAAATTCTATTTAGAGGCTTCGAAATAGGAATTATAAAAATAGAAACAGAGAATAAGTCACTTACAATATAATTGATTATCATAGCTGAAAACTATTAGGATCCATTTGACTTGTAACAAAATTAATAATGAAATCAATATATTTCCTTCATAAAACAACAGCAATAAAAATAATAATAAACAATGTCTTGTGTATATCAGCATAAGAAAGAATAAAATAGCTACTAAAATAATTTTAATTATACAATGTGAGGGCACTAAGAATAAAATATTAGCATTCTCCTAAGACTTAAAAGTAAACAGAAGAACTATAATACTATGTTCTCCTATGGAGATACTATTTTTAATTACATTTTTATTTTTTTAATATTAGTTACAGTTTATTAACTTTGTATCCCAGTTGTAGCCTGCTCCTTCATTCCCTCCAAATTCCACCCTTCCTCCTCCCTTCCCCTTTCCAAGTCCACTGATAGGGGAGGTTCTCTTCTCTTCCATCTGACCCTAGCTTATCAGGTATCCAGATCATTTATTCTATAATGTGTTAATGTATTTAATGTTTGTTACCTATTACTCAACAAAGTTTTACTTTTAAAAATGAAGTATTATTCTAAAGTTTATATGAGAAAACAAAATGAAAGAATTCTCAGGACATTTCTGAAAAATAAAATCAAATAATAATAAAGTATGTTTTCCAAGTAGTAAAATCATAGTTAAAATATTTTTAGCATTAAAAGCCACACAACCAGATCAGAGCACAGAGAAGAGAATTCAAAAATATCTAAACTTGGTGTAGCAGATTTGTGGTGAATGGGTACCTACAGCCTCGGGGACAATAATGGCTTGTACTGACTGTCAACTTTCCGGATCTAGGATCCTCACGGCTATGTCTGTGAAGTAAGTCCTAGATTCGGCCATCTGAGGTGGAAAGACCCAGTATGAGTCCCTAGGCCAGGGTCCCAGATTGAATATTAACAAGGAATCCAGATGAGCTTAAACACCCATCCCTGACCAAAAATGCAATGTGACCAGTCTTTTCATCAGCCTTCTGCCACCGTGCTTCTCTTCACGACAGGCAATAATCCCGAACAGTCAGTCAGATAAAACCTTCCTGCTGCTTTGTGATCACTACCCCCTGACTGGACTGCCCTACTGGGCCACAGGGGAAGAAAGTGAACTGAGTCGTCATGTGGGCTCAATCCTCACCTGAGTTCAGTGGGGTGTCTGAATAGGGGGCTCCCCTATTCTGAGGAAATAGGGGAGGGAAGATGGAGGAGTGTGGTTGGGACTGGGAAGAGAAAAGGGAGAAACTTATGACCAAGATGTAAATTGCATTAATTAATAAAAGAAAAAAACGAAGAAGAAAAAACAATCTTCCTTAAGTTGCTTTTGTCAGGCATTTGAGGAGAGCAATGCAAAAGTGAGTAATACAGAGGAAATAATTTACCATCTTATTATTAGATTATAAAACTGTACATCTGATTTAATAAATGCTGTTGATATGAATGACAGAATATTAGAGAGAAAAGTCACTGATCCTATTTGAGATGGCAATTTTCTTCTGATAAAGTTTAACTCTAAATGTTTAATTATTTTTTTATCTTATTTGCTGTATATGAGTGTTTTGTCTACGTGTATGTCTGTGCGCTGCTTACATGCCGGAAGAGGCCAAAAGAGCGCATCAAAGCCCTTGGGACTAGAGTTTCAGCAGTATAAGCCACCAGGTTGGGGCTGGGAACCAAACCTGGCTCATTGGAAGAGAAGAGCAGCCAGTGTTCTCAACTGCTGAGCCACCTCTCCAGCACCAGTAAATGTTTTACAAAGAAAAGGTAAAATATAAACCTAAAAAAATTACTTCTAGAAAATGAGTTAATATGCTTTTGCTTTTTCTTCTACTGAGTACAGTGAGAACCTTCTCCATCACCTACAAGTCAAACATAAGAAAAGTATAATTTTGAAGACACAGAAGCCAGAGAGCAGAGACAGGTGACACCACTCTAGACCTGAGTTTGCTCGCTGTCTCTTTTGTGCCTTCAAGAGCCCTGACATGGAACATCAAAGATCTCATCTGATGATCTGAAAATACCAGTTGGTGAAGATGTTTTTAAAGTCCCATGAAAAAATTACTCTGGCCAAAGACAAAGAGTAATGCAGCCTAGCAAAACAAGAACTTTCAGCGAGAACGTACTCTGCTCCATTTAAATACCACAACCAAAAACCTGTGGCCCTATCCCACCTGTGTCAGCACAGAGCAGATGGAGGACACAGGCTTCCACCTTCTCAGAGCCCAAGAAAGTCACTCTACCTCAACGAGTTCAGTGCAGGCAGATGGGAAACCCATCTTCTATGCACAGCTGGAAAGAACAAGCCTCACTCCCATTCTTAAGAGGGAGTAATTAGAGGAGGGGAGCCTAAAGGGGACATCCGGTAACTCAACTATTGCCTCAAAGTCACAAGAATGCTTTACAAAGATATTAGAATTATTTGAGATTCATTTTGAGCCATCATAATTTGGTTTCAGGAGCAACTGACCAGCAAAAATGAAACAATAAAAGTCTCTCCAAGTCAGAGTCCTCTCTCTTGACTAGTTTCTTTAGGTGTACAGATTTTATTAGGTTTATCCTATATTATATGTCTATATGAATGAGTATATACTGTGTGTGTCTTTCTGCTTCTGGGACAGCTCATTTAGGATGCTCAATCCTCATCCTGAAAGGCAAAGAGGATGGACATCAGAAAAAGAAGAAAACAGGAAACAAGTTAGGAATCTGCCACAGAGGACCTCTGAAAGGCTCTGTCCTGCATACTATCAAAGCAGATGCTGAGACTTATGGCCAACTGTTGGGCAATGTGCATGGAATCCTATTTAAGAAGTGGGAAATAGTAAGATCTGGAGTGGACAGGAACTCCACAAGGAGAGCAACAGAACCAAAAAATTTGAATACAAGGGTCTTCCCATAGACTCATACTCCAACCAAGTACTATGCATGTGCATGGCGATAACCTAGAACCCCTGCACAGATGTAGCCCATGGCAGTTCAGTGTCCAAGTGGGTTCCATAGTAACGGGAAGAGGGACTGCCTCTTACATAAACTGATTGGCCTTCTCTTTGATTACCTCCCCCTGAGGGGGGAGCAGCCTTACCAGGCCACAGAAGATGACAATGCAGCCACTCCTGTAGAGATCTGATAGACTAGGATCAGAAGGAAGGAAAGGAGGACCTCCCCTATCACTGGACTTGGGGAGGAGCATGCGTGAAGAAGGGGGAGGGAAGGTGGGATTAGGAGGGGAGGAGGGAGGGGTTTATGGGGGGATACAAAGTGAATAAAGTGTAATTTATAAAAGTTTTTTTTTAAAAAGTCCCTCCAAAAAACAAAATAGAGAAAGAAGCAAAGCCAAATGGCAATTTAAAGTGAGAACATAATAAACATCTAGCAGGAGGACCTAACAGAGAGGATGATGGAGGTTGCACATTGGGATCAGAATTATTGCATCCAGTAAAGGAGGAATGATGCTCATGCTGGGAAAATATGGATCTGGGGGAACCTGTGAGTCTGTATAAAGGATGATCTTAAGTTTATGTCATAAGAGTAAGTCCTTAATGGAGAAGAAAAGGGTACTCTAAGGTTCTAAAAATTTACCCCAATTTAGCAAAAACCGTATCTGTGCAGTCAAGAAGCTAATGGGACCATAAACAAAATTAACACACAAAGATCCATGTGGCCAGCTTTTGAAATCAGAGTGCAGCAGTGGCTCTGATGGCTTGTTCTGCTCTCATGCTTTTGACCGTAGGCCTGGAAAGCTGAACCCGATGCTTGGGCGTCTTCCAATTGCATCAGTCTCAGGGGAAATAAGATTATTTTTCTTTTGAAGGCTTCATTTCAGGATTGAAATTACTTCTTCCCCCCCCCACCCTCTGGAAAAAAATTCTAAGTAAACTTTCTCTTATATTTCACTGGGTCAGATTTGGTTCTCTGCCCAGAGAATACCTTGGAGTTCTCAGCTTTCACTGGTATTTTCTAACTCAGTCTTTATAGCAAAAATGAGAAAAACCTTGATTAGATTTTTTTTTTTTAAAAATTAAATTATTTTTTGCAGCTCTGCTGAAATAAACCCCTTTCAGTTTTGTTTTTGTTTGTTTGGGGCAATCAAGTAATGTGTCAGTTAAATATCAAACTCACCACTGAGATAATCAACGGGGGAGCATCTTGGGAACAAAGTTGGTGTCCCTTCCTCTGTTACTCTCCCAAACTGAAGATCATGTGTTTAGCCTTTTCCTATCGAGCTGACTTTTCTATATAGACTACCTCTAATTTAGTTTTCTCATGAAGCACCCAGCATGATTCCTACCTGAGGATGGGGTTCCAGCCTTTGTCTGGAACTCTTGCATCTCCTTTTCTGGGTAGCAGTTTCAATATACAACAAATACAACTGTTTGCTTTAAGAGCCATGTGTCATAGGATGGTGAAATATTTTCATTTGTAAAGTGCTTGCTGAGGGAGCATGGGGACTTGAGTTTCATACCCCAAAATTACTAATGCACACTTGCATACCCACACACAACGATAAATAAACATTTTTTAAATAATATGCCACTCATCATCCCCCCGCATTTTATTTGCAAAAGAAAACACATAGACAATATATAAATGGCACAATGTAGATCCATATTAGAGTAACTTTAAATTTGTGTCTATTTTCACTATGCCTTTAAGATTCTTAACCACTAAAGCAACTCTAGCCCATTTGTAAATATGTCACAAAAATGCTTTTACAATTGAGAACCTCCTTTTAATTCTTCTTAGACACAGTAACAAAATGGATGTGTTGCTGGAAGGATGACACCATCACGTGTAGAAACAGAGCAGGAAACAGACCTTCTGGTTCTTATTTATGACGGTGGCTAGTGATCACAATCAAGTGGTCCCACACGTGGCCTTCTGGAGCCATGTAATTATTCAATGAGAAGAGAACTTTATGTCTTCTCTATTCAAGTGCCTGGAGCCTGAGATAACTGAAAACTCTCCTGAGATTGATCGTACTTATGACTTGAAGGAACCATTACAGTTTGGGGTCCTCTAAGAATAAGAAGCATCTCTGTGAAGGCATCAGTTAATACCAGGATAGCAGGGGTCTGGTCTCACTGGGGCCAGTTCTGAGATACCTCTGCTGTTGGATTAGTTGGTTCCTTTGAGTATCTTTCTCATTGTAGGCATGGCACTTTCAGCAACAAATCCTTGGCACTTTCTAGGAGTGACAGTTATCCAATGGAGCACTAAAACTGCCTCTAATTCACCCAGAGCCTTGAAGAGCTGTGTGCCTGCCTCAGCAAAATGTATCTTTGCCTGCAATAGTAAAAAGAAATACTTTGTTTTTGTTGTTTGTTTGTTTTTGCTTATTAAACAAGACCTCTGCTTTTGCTAGCAAGGCCTACATAATAAAAGTACCTAATTACTAAATGTGATCCAAAACTACTCTATGGTTTTTCTATAATGCACATAGCAAAACAACACAGAGATATGTATTCCAAAAACATAGCATACAGACACCAAGCAAAAAGTCTAAATTCTCTGCCCAGCCTAAAATTAAATTCAGATGTATCTTGAACAACAGATTCTAATGAAACCCAGGGAGATATTTAAGGTAGATTTGTAGCAAGCTGTGGAAATCTTTGCTAAAATGTTTAATCTAGATTCAGAGTGACAAATGACCTATCTACATTTCGCTTAGCTACTCATAATGTGTCTAGAAGAAAATACAGCTTCTATAATAACCATGGTGCTACAATTGATAGGTGAAAAGGCTCATAACTTCAGTAAATGTAACACATTATAGAAAAAGCCCATAGCTTCTGATTACCTTAAGAGTATTCCAGGGAGTCAGAAAACAGTTATTTATAGAACACTCTTACTGTGTGCTGACAACATTCCTGTCACTGCAGGTAACAAATAAACAAAATAGTGAATATATCCATCCCTAAGAAATTTGTATCCTCATAAATGTGTGGACAGGGCAGCTAATGCACCTAGAAAATAATAAAGTTCATCACTTCAGATATTAACAAGAGTTATGCTTCACATATAAAAATTTGATACAGCAGAGTGGTCGATGAAAGCCGCTCAGTGAGTTAACATCTGAGGCAAGAGTGTTAATTATGGCAGCAGGAGCTGTGAGGATAAATATCTATCAGAGCCTAAGTTTAAACCATGTTTCCCATTTCAAAACCTAGAGAAAGAAATGACAATCCTACAGTAATGTTTCTGCATACATTCTTTTGTTTTGCACTCTAAATGTCTCATTTTTCCAATTCTCATTTTTATTTCTTAATTTTAATGTCAATCAGTATTATTCATAGACTAAGGAGTTTGATTATATATGTGATTTAATATCATTGCTCTAATATCATCATATACAAATAAGGAGGTACCACCCATTCAATAAAGTTTTCATTAGTGTCTATCTATTCATATCAAACTTCGGAGTTTACGGTGGCAGACAATTTAAAGCTGAAAAGAAATGCATAAGGCTGGGAAGGTAAATCCTTCAGGACAAAAGGATGCAAAACAAAGGAAGGGGAGCCAGTGGCTGTAGCTCTCATGTGAAGGGAGGCCAGCCAGTCTTCTCTACAAAGGTAAACACTGAAGGGGACCTAGAACAGTGAGAGACCAAAGTCCAGAGCCGCGAGAGCATTCTAAAGAACACTTCAGACAGCTGGCACAGTAACCATAGGGTTGCATTAGGCTTCCTATGTTGGAGAAAGAAAGAACGCTTTCTAGAAAAAAAAAAATAGCCAAATGGTAGAAGGCGAAGTGAAGCCTAAGAAAAAGCCAGGTCCAGTAGGGCCATGAATTAGTTACCTACCCTCGTATAACAAATGGCTCCAAGATTCAGTGGCTTTGAAATATTATGTCGCAGTGGTGTGGGTCATGAATCCTGGTGCAGATGGACTGAGTTACCTACTTCAGGAGCTCTCCAGCCACAGACCATCTGTCTATACTCATAATGTTTCACTCCCACCCCCTCCTTTATTCTGCAGTCAAGTTAATATAGTTAAAGATGTCATCATCCAGAAGCAACTTTTCAGAGAACCCATTTCTAGGCACCTTCCCCTAGTGGTTGCTGAGATCCCAGTTCTGTTTCTGAGTTCTTAGCATGGAAGGCCAAGGGCTGCCTTCAATTTCTTGTCTTCAGCATGGGAACTTGCTTTATTAAATCAAGCGAATTACAAAGTGTCTTCTAACAAAATAGAACTGGTAGGCACTTATAACCTGGACATGGAATGATTTCACATCAGTTCTGCATTATGCCAGTTTTTAGAACAAATGGCAGCTCAAGAGGTACAAAAGAAAAAGAGGGCTGCCCATGAGTAAAAGAGATAGGGACCAAAGTTGTCATTGGAAATCTAAGAAGCAGCATAGGAGCTAGGGAAGAGATTGGAATTTTTTTTTCCAGGGAGAACAGTGGGGCCTTATGAGGTTTCATTGGTTGTGGAACAGTTATGTCATCTTTAGTGCAAGAAGGAGTGTCCAAGGCCACTGTGAAAGTAGGTAAATACAAAGAACCAAGTTCACGCTCTTGTTCATGTCAGGCACTCAGAAACTGTTTTTGCTAAAAAGCACCAGCTTTTCATTTTAAGGAGACTGGAGGCAGGACAAATCCCTGACATGTCTGCCTCTGTTTCTCTCATTCTCCTGAACTTTAGGCTTGACTCTTACTTTACCTTACATGGAGGCATTTTAACCATTCAAGGAATGACTTGTCTACTCACTGCTGATGCTTCTATCTTATCAGTCTCCAAAACTAAAGGTACAAAGATAAGAATAACTGAGATATCTTCCTTTGTTTTGTTTAAGATCTCCAAGAGGCACCTGGAATTTTCCAGTCATCACCCTAAATCTGAAGTCACCTGGAATTCCAGGAGCAGCAGAGGTTGGCAGACACTGTTCCCCAGGCAGAATAGTCACCTCACTAGACCAGGTTTTGTCTCCTCCGGCAATATGGCTTTCCAAATGCTTTGTGGAATCAGAACTGAAGAAATGATCAATCAGTCTTCAATTTGAGCAAGATTGCTGCATCCATGTCTCTCTTGTCCTGAGTCCAGTCCTTTCTCTGTTTAAACCCAGAGTTCATATTAGTATCTGGAGCTCAGATTTCAAATCAGGGGTTACTACATCTGTATTTCCCAATGTGCTCACATTGATTAAGATCTCTTATCTCTGCTCTCTGGCTGTTACTCATCACTTCAATTGGAAAACAGGGAAAAGCAGCTGAGCCTAGTGAATTGAAACTGAGAGAGCTGAGCCTTCTTTCTTTGACTCCAGCACTGGAGACAGAGCTATAGAAAACACTTTTCTTAAATTGCAATATGAAGTCTCAGCAGTAAACTATGTGGGGAAAGTGAGACATAAAAAGTAACTGTCATAATTTCTTAGAAGAAATATAATACTATCTTTTTAAGTGTAAGGACTAGTTTTTTTATCTTCATCAGTTGACAGAACAACCTTCACCATTCTTTTGTAGGAAAAAAAGGTAAATATTTTCAATTTTTGAAATTTAAAAATTGCTGTGCAGAAGTTTATTGAGATATACAGACTTTGCATCTGGTTAATTTCTATTAGTGATCTTTTTTACTTGCAGATTATTTATAAAAATGTCTTAATTTAAACATGGCATTAAAGAAAGAAGAGAAATTGGTTTGAAGTCTATAGGAAGAGTGACTATGCATATCAGTGCATGCTTACATTTGAACTTTTGATGGTAAATCACAGTCTTCCCAGTCACAGGTGACCTTCCAAGGCATGTTTGCCTTACAAGCCCTCCCTCTTATAAAACCAGGAACCCAACAGACAAACAGACCCAGGCAATGCACGTATCTACGACCACCTGATTCATTCAAAGGTATTCACCATCTAAACATAAATTTTTGTACAGCCAAAAAAATAAATGAAAAAAACCTAGATAGGTCATGGTAGATAGTCAACAATAGAGTTTTCCTTCTTGGGTTTAATAATCAACCCAAATTCCTTCATGAGTAAAGTAACTGATGTCATCTTTGCCCTGAGCAAAATAATGCAATGTCACTTTGCTTCCTGTCCCTTCAGTTCTTTTATCTCTTCCACCCACTCCCTGAACACAAGGTTCTTTTTGCATGAGTATCTCTTGTTGAGAATAAGAACTCAGATATTCAAGAACAACACACACAGAAAGAGTTTACCAGACTTAGCCGTCATTCCTTCTTGATGCTATGACCAGAGAGGTAACACTGCAGTTAGCTAAAGTCATAGCATCTGCATGCCATAAGAATTGGGTATACCTGTCTAAGTCTGTGTCAGTTCCTGAATCTAGTCTTTCAAAAGTCAGTTAATCCAGTGAAATAAAATCATACACATCCCCAAAATAATCATGGATATATAGATGGCAATGGGAAAGGGAGGCTGCAGCAAGTACAGCAACCTCCAGTTCAGCCTTAAAGGGCCTTTGATGAGGAACAAATAATAATCGGTAACTCTCAGATATATATATATATATATATATATATACACACAAACACACACACATTTAGTTTCAGAATGCTGCTATGAGCAAATATCTTAAAATACAGACAGATCAAGTGAAATTCTAAACTAACAGGAATATTCTGAATAGCAGAGATCTCCCACCTACCATGCCATGTGCACAAGTTACTCGCTGAGATGCAGAGCTATCATAAATGGGTCAATTTAAAGACATCCGGTTGCATCAGTGGCTACCACACCAATGTTCCCTCCATGACAAAAATCCTTGTTTGCAAACTGCGTTTCTCCCAAGTAGGCTTTTACCTCTCTAACCCTTTCATGCAGGGTTTGTAGACATTCTTGGTCTACAGCTTCAGCTTCTGCTCAGAGTCTCGTGTGATAAGGTGAGGGTCCCAGCACTAGGTCTCAGCAACTTGTGCCTATATGCGGAGAAGACAGATGAGAATGGCTGGACAGTCAGGGTCTTGGTCTATTTCTCATGCTGTCAGCAATCATGTCTCTCAGAACTATCACAGCCCACATCACACACAGCATCCAGACCAGAGTGACTGGGGCCCAAAGCTCAGCTGCGAATGAGAAAAAAATGGATGTGTATGTACAGAACATTGTCATCACCAGAAGTCTCAGTTTTCTCAAACTGGTTGGACTAAAGAAGAATAGTAGCTGCCGAGACCATTTCTACCAAAGATTCCTGAGGACCTCCACCAACATGCTGTGAGAAGCACCAGGGAAGGCCCCGCATGACTTGCTCTTCATGTTGATTTCTGAGTGAGTTTGATCTATTCCTTATCTTCCAGAGGTGTGCTATCATGGACGTTGTCCTGCTTGCAGCAGTTCCCCCACAGCACCTCGAGATCTATGTCTGCTTCCGTGGACTCCGGACAGCACGTATGGATGAGAACTTTGAAATTATGTTTTTCAGACCAGATTTCTCTTCATCTTTCCTTGGATGTGAGTACTAGGTCTGCCGTGTTCAACACGCCCCAACGTTTTCCTGTACGTTAGGGGTACATATTTCAAAATGAACCCCTATCATGCTAATACATCAAAATGGAGAGATGAAGGGCTTTGGAATGTGCTCATTATAAAAAAAAATAATAAGTTATTGAGGTGATGGATTTGATAAATATTCTAATTGATTGTTACAAAATAGATACAAGTAACTCAACATCATGTGTCTTATAGATATGGATATGTATTGTTTATTATAAACAACAGTTTTAAAGCAGTAAGATAAGTAAATAAGTAGATTTAATGAAAGTTCATTATTGTTTTTAATCAGGGAGATGGGATTGGAGACATAGGTGAGCAGTTAAGAACACTTCCTTGTAGAGTACTAACGTTCAGTTCTCAGCATTCATGTCAGAAACCTCTCAAGTATGACTCTGTAATTCTAGGAGATTCAACACCCTCTTTTGACCTCTGTGATCACTCACACATGTGGGTGTGTGAATAGACACACACACACACACACACACACTCACATAGGCACACACAAACACATTAACAAAAACCAAATAAATTATTTTAAAAATCAGAGAAATAAGAGAGTGTGGAAGATATGAGAAATCGGAAAATAGTACACATATAAAATTATCCAAGAAAAGAACTGATAAAACTTATTTTTAAAAAAATCAGTTTTCGTGTTGACTTTCCACATACCTCTTGGCGTATTCAGTGAAGTTCCCAAGCTGATCACATCAAGCTGCAGTACCTCTTGTTCCTCCATCTCCATCTCTTTGATCACCCAACCTTGCTATTTGTCTTTCTTTTACTTTCTGGTCTTCTCAGCTTCGCTTCAACTTCCCTTCCCTGATTCAGCCTTCTGGGTTGCTGACCTGCTGTCCTTATTTGTCTTGTGTCTTTCCTCCTGATCTTGGCATTTTCATAATCATCTCAACTCTCAGGTCCTCTCATCTCCCAACATGCTTTCCTAGAGTCAGATTTCTGTCTAAATAACTGTTCACCTTCCACATGGTCCCCCAAAGTCTTTAGCATTCAGCCACCTTCCATCGCATCTTCACATTTCTCTGTGCTTTGTAGCTATGTAAATGGAAGGCTCTTCCAAAACGATTTTAAAAACTAAGTCTTACTACATTCTGTACAAGGTTTGGCCAAAAAAAAAATTAGACAAACAGTCACCAAATATATAAGGAAATTATTTTGTGAATTTTCAAAATACAAAATAAATAAGTATGCTGCCACCAGTCACTTTAATTTTAAGGAATTTTTTAAATGGTGATGTATTTTTAAATCTTTGCATGTTTTCCCAAAAAGAATACAAATTTAATAAGCCTAATTACCTATACAAAAAGTTTGTTGAATTATTTCCTTGTATATCAAGGAAATGCTTTAAGAATTTCATATTTTTACTTTCTTTAGAAAAATAAAGCACCTCAATTCTCTCTTTCAAAATCCACTTCTTTACTTTATTCGTTTTTATTTGTGTAACAATCCAAAAGCATATTTCATCTTAGTAAGTTTTCGAATCACTTCAGAAAAATGTCATATATTGGGTTTCTTTGTGCATTGTTCAAAGGCCACTCTAGAGCTTGGAAGGAGACAAAAGGCATCCAGTGAACACTGCAATCCCTCAAGGGGAAAGCTTTAACGTCTTGCAGCCATTAGGAGAGGCTGAAGATGCATTACCTCAGGCTGCAATTACTCCATGAATCCCAGTTTGACTGCAGTATCACCTCTCAGGGGGGTAATCCTAGGGTCACATTTCTTTTCCAGGGAGCTAAGCCCTCGTTCTGACTATTAAGGATGCTGAGGGCAATCCCAGATCATCAAAGTTCCTCTTCTTTTCTGAGTAAATAAAATCACCTTTAAAAGCAGGCAGTTTGAAATTCACAAAAACAACAACCTGCGGGGGTCCAAGTAAATCAGTCACAAGTGAAACACTAATTATGGCCACACAGTGAAGGGAGCTTACATTTACAAAATCACGTATTTAAAGCATTGCTTCTGTGTGGCACTGAAATAATCATAGAAAGAATATGTCTGTAGCTTCTCAAACTTTGAGATTTATGAATCAATAAAGGCGTGTCTTTCTGCAGCAATTATTAGTTATTATATTTGACTCATGAAAATAACGTCCCCAAAGCCTCAATGTCTTTTTCAGTTGAGGATATTTGTGCTGAATTTGTGCTTCTGGATTTTCTGTTTTTACCTGTGGTTGTTATCTTCTTCAAACAAAACAACAACAACAAAAAAGTTCTCATTAGAGTTATCTGGGTGTGATAAAGCACAGTTTGAGGGTTAAAATTAAAAATTTGCCCCAAATTCAATTAAAAGGATGGGAATTATTCCTTAAATAATACACGTTTGTGTTCCATAGACTCAGCATAGTTTTCTGAAATTCTCAGAACCTATGATCATCCCTAGAGAGGATAAATGCTGTCTCTTGTGCACATTTTCAAATATATGTAGAATTAGCAAAATAGAGATCCTTTAAAGAGTTTGACAAGGAACAGATATGAAAAATAAATAAGGAGAGAGAAATGTTAAGAGATTGTTTCCTGGGTCCAAGCATCTCCAGAACAAGTTCCATATTGCTGGCAGGGTCAAAACCAAGTTCGTGTCCTCAGGCCCTAGAACCCAACTCCTATCCTACTTCTTCAGATGTTTCATGTCTGTCTGTTCACCAGTAAAGGATGAAAAGAGGGAAGTTGCTGTTATCCCATTATCTAAGCTAAGGCAAACATGTCATAAATGTGTTGCCTGTCTTGACTTAATTAACTGCATACACCTCATCCACCCGCTTTATTCCCCTTTCATTCTAAATTCCAGGTCAGACTCCAAGAGGGGACCTGACTGCAAAAAGCTGAATTGAGGGTCCTGAAATAAGATGATCTAGAAAGGCCCAGTCACCCATGTTCACTTCCTTGCTCAACCCCTGTGTCAAAATATGATTGGTCAACCCTGCTCCCCCTTGCTTTTTGTTCTCATCCTTTTAAAATGTTGTACAATCTCCCTTCAGGACCATAGTTCAAATCCTAAACGGTCCACTTACTTGTGTGTGCAGAAAATAAAACTTGCATTTTAAGCTGTCTCTGAAGTGAGCTTACTTGGCTTCCACTCTGAACCCAGTTGAAGGAAGGAGAGAGAGAGAAAAAAAATAGCACACAGAAAACCTGTATTACATATGCTATGTACCCAACCATATTGTATCCACAGTCTCAGACATTATATGAGCATTTGTGTCAAGCACAGTTTTTTTTTTATCTC
>REGO01001553.1:0-45320 GCA_010120015.1 Rhombomys opimus | reverse complement strand
TGAAGCCACTTAGTGCTATGAACTTTCCTCTTAGCACTGCTTTCATTGTGTCCCACAAGTTTGGGTATGTTGTGTCTTCATTTTCATTGAGTTCTAGGAAGACTTTAATTTCTACTCTTTATTTCTTCCCCGACCCAGCTGTCATTTAGTAGCAAGTTGTTCAGTTTCCATGTGTTTGTAAGTTTTTTGAAATTTCTGTGTTGTTGTGTTCCAGCTTTATTCCATGCTGATCAGAGAGGATTCAAGGGATTATTCCAATATTCTTGTATCTGTTGAGGCTTGCTTTTTGTCCAGCTATGTGGTCTATTTTGGAGAAGGTTCTTTGGGGTGCTGAGAAGAAGGTAAATTCTTTTGTGTTTGGGTGTAAGGTTCTATAAATGTCTGTTAGGTCCATTTGATTCATGACCTCTGTCAGAGACATGGTTTCTTTGTTTAATTTCTGTTTTGCTGACCTGTCATTTGTTGAGAGTGGGGTGTTGAAGTTCCCCACTATTAATGTGTGGGGATCTATGTGTGGTTTAAGTTTTATCAATGTTTCTCTTACAAATGTGGGTGCCCTTGTATTTAGGGCATAGATGTTTAGGATTGTGATGTCTTCCTGGTGGAATTTTCCCTTGATGAGTATGAAGTGTCCTTCCCTGTCTCTTTTTATTATTTTTGGTTGAAAGTCTATTTTATCAGATATTAGAATGGCTACTCCTGCTTGCTTCATGGGTCCATTTGCTTGGAAAGCCGTCTTCCAACCCTTTATCCTTAGGTAATGTCTATCTTTGTGACTTAGGTGTGTTTCTTATATGCAACAGATTGCTGGGTTTTGTTTACACATCCATTGTGTTAGTCTGTGTCTTTTTATTAAAGAGATGTGTCCATTGATATTGAGAGAGATTAATGACCATTGGCTGTTAGATCCTTGGATTTTTATGTTGGGTGTGGTCATAAGGTTGTGTGCTTGGTTGCTTTTTGTTTTACTGTAGTGAGGTTAATTATTTCCTGTCTTTTCTTGAAAGTAGCTAGTTTTCTTGGGTTGTATTTTCCTTTCTAGTGTCTTCTGTAACAGTGGATTTCTGTGTAGGTATTGTTGAAATTTGTTTTTGTCATTGAATATCTTGTTTTCTCCGTCTATGAGGACTGAGAGTTTTGCTCGGTACAGTAGCCTGGGCTGAGATCTGTGTTCTCTTACGGTCTGCATGATATCTGTCCAGACCCTTCTGTCTTTCACAGTTTCTGTTGAAAAGTCAGGTGTGATTCTACTGGGATTGCCATTATATGTCACTTGGCCTTTTTCCCTTGCAGCTCTTAGTATTTTTTCTTTGTTCTGTATACTTACTGTTTTGATTATTATGTGGTGGGAGGATTTTCTTCTCTGGTCTAATTTATTGGGTGTTCTGTAGACCTCTTGTATTCTTATTGGCTTCTCCTTGAAGTTGGGGATATTTTCTTCAATTATTTTGTTGAAAATATTTTCTGGGCCTTGGAGCAGAGAATCTTCTTTTTCCTCTATCCTATTATTCTTAGCTTTTGTCTTTTCATGTTGTCTTGAATTTCTTGTACGGTCTGTGTCAGGAATTTTTTAGATTTAACATTTTCTTTGACAGATACATCGATTTCTTCCATTGTATCTTCCACAACTGGGATTCTTTCTTCCTTATCTTGTAGTCTATTGGTTATGCTAACCTCTGCACTTCCTGTTTCCTTCCCTAAGTCCTCCCTCTCCATGATTTCTTCCATTTGTGTTTTTTTTTTAATTTTTCCAATTCTATCTTCAGATCTTGAGCCATTTTATTGATTTCCTTCACCTGTCTGACTGTATTTCCCTGTTTTTCCATCAATTCTTTCAGCTGTTTGTTTGAACTAACCTCTGTTTCTTTTATTTCATTCAGTGCTTTAAGCATTTCCTTTCTAAAGGCCACAAACTGTTTGGCTGTAACTTCCTCTATTTCTTTACGGATGGCCATATGCTGTTTGAGTTTATCTTCCTCTAGGTCTTTACATATTTTATTTGTTTCCTCTGTTATCATCTTCATGAGCATAGTTGTTAGGTCATCTTCTTGGATTTCAGTTATGCTGGGGTGTCCAGGGCTACTTGCCCCTGGATAACTGGGTTCTGGAGATGCCATATTACTCTGTCTTTTGTTGGTTGAGCTTTTACCCTGGCCTCTACCCACTGGGCTATCTTAGGTGTTTGGGGTTAGTTTCTCGTGGTTCCTGGGGATCTTGTGGTGAAGAGAATCCCCTTAGCAGAAAGCTGGGTTTTCTTGAAGGAAGTCTTCTCAGCTTTTTGGGTATAGTCACTGGATGGCTGGCATTTTTCAGGAGTTGCCGCTGTTCCCCTCAGGGATAGAGACCTGAGTAGTAACTGTGGTCATTGTTAGTCAAGAGGTTTCTCCTCTCACCCAGGGAAGTCCTGAAGACAGCTGTCCTACTTCTGGGTTTCTTGCTGTAAATTTAATGATCTGCTGCTGTCACCTGTGTGTCCTGCAGTTTAGTCAATTTTGTTAGGGATAACTAGTTGCCCCTTGGAGCCATATCTGGGGGTTGATCTTGGGGATTCCGGGCTTTTGTAGGTCTGAGGTTCGGGCTCTGTGTTCCAGTTCCAAGTGGTAATCTTTGGTGAGTGGGTACCGCTTTCCTGGTAACAGCAGGCTATCTGGTGCACAGCAGCAGGTCCCTGGGTTGACCCGGTCTGTGAGAATTATTCCAGGGATATACTGGGTGGCCTAAATCTGTCCTCTTTGCTTAGTTCCCTGTGAGGATTTCTCCTGACAGTGACTCCCAGTCTCTGTTGCCCTGGGACACACAATTGGAGAGCTGGCACACAGCAACTGTTTGTGCCTGCTGCTGGAGTCCAGTTCAGTGATGGTGGCTCAGACCCGCTGTCTGTGAGACATTTTCTAGGGAAGGACTGGATGATTTAAGTCAGTACAGTTTCCTACCTTCCCTGTGGATTCTCTCGGGACAGGAGCTCCCAGTCTCTTTTTGCTCTAGGGTGCACAGCTCAGTCTGTGCCAGATAGCTGGTTTGCAGAAACTGTGCCTGTGTCTGGAGCACAGCTCAACGATGGCAGCTCAGACCCACCGGTCTGTGAGACTTTTTCCAGGAAAAGACTGGGTGATTTAAGTCAGTACAGTTTCCTTCCTTCCCTGTGGATTCTCTCACAACAGGGACTCCCAGTCTCTTTTTTGCCCTGAGGCACACAGCTCAGTCTGTGCCAGATAGCTGGTGTGCAGAAACTGCTGTACCTGTGTCTGGAGCACAGCTCAGTGATGGCAGCTTGGACTCGCCTGTCTGCGAGACTTTTTCCAGGGAAAGACTGGGTGACTCAAGTCAGAACCGTTTCCTTCTTTCCCTGTGGATTCTCTTGCGACAGGGACTCCCGGTCTGGGGTGTTTTTGTGCCCACCAATCAGCCTGGAAAGGTGATCAGGTCACGCAGGCATGTGGTTCTGGTCTGGGGACCTAGTGCCTGTGCAACCTGGGATCCCTTCTGAGTTCTGGCTGCATGACCTGAGAGTGGTCCCCATTGATTCCCATGCCATGGGGGTTTCTTCTCACCTGGGAAACACGATCACTGTTGTTTTAGGGCCCAGAGTTCAGTCTCTTGGTTGCTGTACAGGAAATGTTGTCCTGCTCCTCAGACACCCTGTTCTCCTGGCACCGACATCTTGTCATGTCCCACCTTCTGTAAATTGGGAAAATTTTCTTCTATGATTTTCTTAAAAATATTTTCCGGTCCTTGGAACCTGGAGTCTTCTCTTTCAGCTATTCCTATTATTCTTAGGTTTCATCTTTTCATGGCATCCTTGATTTCTTGTATGTTTTGTGTTTCGAACTTTTCTGATTTTACCTTTTCTTTGAGAGAGTAATCAGTTTCAGCCAGTGTATCTCCAGCACCTGTGATTCTCTCTTTCATCTCTTGTATTCTATTGGTGGTGTTTACCTTTGTGGTTCCTGATCTTTTCCCTAAGTTGTCGAGTTCCAGGATTTTCTCTGTTTGTGTTTTCTTTATAGAATCTAATTCTGTTTTATTCTTTGCACAATTTCCTTCATCTGAGTCAATGTGGCTTCTATTTTTTTTTTGTTTGTTTGTTTCTTCTCTATATGTCTCTAATTGTTCCTGTACGTGGGCAGTTATAGTCTTCTGTATTTCATTGAGAGCTCTGTTCATTTCCTCTTTTTGTTCCTCTAATAACTACATAAGCATAGCTTTAAAGCTATTTTCCTGTGTTTCTGCTGAATTAAAATATCCATTGATTTTAGGGGTTGCTGGTGAGTCCATGGTGTCCTGATTTTTGTTGGGTGAGTTCTTACCCCTACCTTTCATCATTTGCTTATATGAGATCCTCACTGTTTTATCCTTGAGTCTGAACTTCAGACTGTAACTCTCTTTCTCTGTTCTCTGGAGTATTCTTCAGGAAGATCAGGGAAGTCCAGTGGTTTGAGAGTGTGTGTTGCTGTTTAAGTTGTACCGAAGGGAGGAAAACCACAGGTGCAGATTCGATATTGCGGGGGAGTACGTGTGTGTGTGTGTGTGTGTGTGTGTGTGTGTGTGTGTGTGTACGTCTTGAAGGGGAGTGCTAGAGAGTGTAGGTGCTTGGGATATGGGGGTTGGGAGCAAGCGCAGGAGGAGATGTGGATGCTGGCAAAGTTAGCAAGCACAGATGGCAGGCACAAACACCTGCACAGGTTTCCTGAATACCCAGTGATCTCCAGTCTGTGGAGGGTTCTGCAGGCTGGACTCTGAGGTCTGTGGCTGATGCTGCAGGCAGGACAAGTACTCTGTTTTGGGCTCTGTGTGCCCAGCCCTGTGCACTGTGCTAGAAGTTGTGAGCACAGAAGGCTGGGCTCTTCTCTCTGAGATGGGAAGTGTTATGTGCTTCCTCTGCTGCTCTCCCCTCAGGCAAGGCTGGAGATCAGAGTTCATGGGGGAAATATCAGGGGTTTGAGTGTTCTCAGTCTCAAATATCAAGGAGGGAGACATGTGTTTGGAGCAGACAACACTGTGTGCAGGCAAGCTGTGTGCACTGTGGGGTGCCTTCTCTGCTTTAGCTGATAGTTGCAGTAACTCCAGAATAATTCTGGTAACTCAGCTGCAGCTTCTCTGTTGGCTACTGTATCTAGGCCTCCTTCACTGCTGCTGCCGGCTTGGCTACCTCTGCCACTGTTTCTGCCCATTACAGGGAAGTGCCCAGGAATCGATTCCCCAGGAGGAGTCCACGGAGATGTCCTCTATTGGCCTTTGTCCTATTAGACTCAGATCAGGGTTTGTCCCCTTTCTCCCCGGACTCTTCAGACAGTCATTTTTGGTTCCACATCACCTTGACTCACCAATTTGGAGTTTCAGCTCCTCTGAATAGAGTGTGAGCTGATTGCTGCCATCTTGGATCCTCCTTATGTGTTCTTGAATATGATGAAAGCAGTGCTAAGATGAAAGTTCATAGCAACAAGTGCCTTCAAGAAGAAATTTAAAACATGTCATTCAAGCAACTTAATGGCTCACCTAAAAAGCCTTAGAGGAAAAAGAAGCAGACACACCAAAGAGGAGTAGACAGTTGGAAATAATCAACCTCAGGGCCGAAATCAATCAATTAGAAACAAATAAAACAATTCAAAAAATCAATGAAACCAAGAGCTGGGTCTTTGATAAAATCAACAAGATAGACAAACCTTTATCCAAACTAACTAAAAGGCAGAGAGACAATGTCTAAATTAACAAAATCAGAAATGAAAAGGGGGACATAATAACAGACACTGAGGAAATCCAACAATCTTACTTCCTTATTTACTTACTTACTTACTTACTTGCTTCAAAAGTCTATATGCCACAAAATTTGAAAATCTAAATGAAATGGGCAATTTTCTTGATTGATTCCTCTTGCCAAAGCTGAATCAAGATCAGGTAATCAATTAAATAGTCTTATATCCTCTAAGGAAATAGAAGTGGTCATCAAAAGTCTCCCATCCCCAAAAAGCCCAGGACCAGATAGTTTCTGCTGGTTTCAGCAGAATTCTACCAGGCCTTCAAAGAAGAGCTAACTCCAATTCTCTTCAAACTATTTCACAAAATAGAAACAGAAGGAAAACTACCAAACTCATTCTATGAAGCCACAGTCATCTTAGGACCTAAACCTCACATAGACCCAACAAAGAAAGAGAATTTCAGGCCAATCTCCCTTATGAACATTGATGCAAAAATGCTCAACAAAATACTTGCAATCTGAATACAAAAACACATAAAAAATAAACAATTTAAACCAAACACTAAACCCTGGAGAGATGGCTCAGAGGTTAAGAGCACTGGCTGTTCTTACAAAAGTCCTGAGTTCAATTCCCAGCAACCACATGGTGGCTCACAACCATCTATAATGAGTTCAGGTGTGCAGACACATATGCAGGCAGAATGCTGTATAATTAATAGAAAAATAAATCTAAATTTTTTTTTTAAAAATTGGGGTAGAAATTTATACAGAGTTTCTCAATAGAAGAATCTCAAATGGCTAAGAAACAAAGAAATGTTCCACAACCTTAATCATCAGAAAAATGCAAATCAAAACTACTTTTTGATTTCATCTTACTCCATCAGAATAGCTATGATAATGCCGCAAATTACATCATGCTAACAAAGATGTGGGACCAGGGGAATATTCCTCGAATGATGGTGGGACAGCAAACTGTAAAAACCAGTTGGAAATCAATAGGACAGTTCCTCAGACAGCTCATATTCTATCTACCTCAATACCAAACTATACAATTCTTGGGCAGGTACTCAAAGGACACTCCAACCTAGCACAAGGTAAATCACTCTACCATGTTCATTTTGCCTTTATTCATCATAGCCAAGAAATGGAAACAACTGAAGATTGGATTAAAAAAAACAAAACAACAACAAAAAAGTGTGCATTTACAAAATGAAATAGTACTTGGCTATTCAAGAAAAATGACATCATGAAATTTGCAGGCAAAGGTGGGGGGAGACTGGAAAAATAATCATCTTGAATGAGGTAACCCAAATCCAGAAAGTTAAATATGGTATGTATTTGTGTATAAGTAGCTATGGGCCTCTAAACAAGTGATAAACAAGCTGAAGTATGTAGAACCAAAGAATGTAAGTAAAGATGATGGATCTAGGGTGGATGCATGGATTTCCCTGGGGGAGGGAATGAGATTTTTATGGGCAGAGCTGGGACAAGTGAGGATGGAATCAGTGGAATAAAGTGTGAGGGGGATGGGCGAAGGGGGAGTGTGGAAAGGCACAGATGGCATTGGGTTATGTTGTGGTGGGATAGAACACAGTGTAGTGGAAACTTCCTGGAATCTATGAAGGTGACACTGATGAGGACTCCTAGTGCTCAAGGATATGGAGCTTCAATTGTCCATCACTGTAGCAGGTGAGACCTCCAGGGGCAGGGCTAGATTGCATTCAGTTCAGCTTTGACCAATGGGGTCCAAGGCCAATCCCCAATACCACCCTAACATGGGCTGTTGCTAAGACATAAACTTTCCTTCTGCAAACTAACATTGGTGTCTCATTGCAGAGGAAAACACATGAACAAATCATTGATCATGGAGAATTTGAGCTGGCGCCTATCTGGGCCCTCACCCCCATGTTATAAGGTTTATGACATGGAAATGTACTTTGTAGGCTGCCAATAGAGGAAAGTATCCACCAACCCTACCACCAAGCCTTTGATTTACAAACTGTGCTCCCTGAAAAATATGCTAACAGTGGCACCAACCCTATAGGACTAAAAAACAGTTGTCTAGATTTTATTAAGACCCACTCCTTGAGAAGGAATCCATAAGTGACTTATTCTGTGGGAAGTCTATGAACCAGAGTAAAGGCACTAGATTAACTTCTCAATGTTCAATGAATTGTGTGGGTGTTGTCCTCAGCAATGGGGTCTTTTTTTCAGTTTGCAGAGAGCACTATACTAGCCTGGATGGTATAGGTATTTCTTCGGGACTGTTTAAGCCACAAAGTCAAATGTATGTAATCCATTAATGACACTGAAATCTTCGTTTGGTAACAAGATTTTGTGTTTAATCATTCTTATTATTTTATATTTTATCATTCTCTTTATTTTGAGGTTATCACTCTTGTTATTTGGTGACACTGTTAACATTCTCTATGGGCTTTTCCAGGGCAGAAAGAAGATGTGGAGGGTCTTTGCTGATGCTGACAGAGCAGTCCACAAAGGAGATGAGGAGTAAGTGAGGGGAGGGAGTCATTCAGAATGATGGTCAGGAAAATCTTGCAGCTGATTGACTAACAGTTATGCCACATAGGTGGATCTGACTTCTAGCAACCAGGTGCTTTTTTATTTATACAAGTTTCACAATAAAAAGACAGACTAATGATTTTCCAAGTGGTACAGATTATGTGTTTGATTTTTCATTACATGTCTAGGGTTAAAATGTCAGTTATAAGTAGAAAATACAAACAGAACAGCTTTTATTGTTTTTTATTACCCCTGTAACTCTAGTTTAAAGAATCTAAAGAATGTCTCCTCCCAAGAGAACATGTTTAATATATGACAGCCTGATTTTAGGCTGGCAATGTTTCTAGTCCAAGAGCACTGCAGAAAATAGAAAAAAAGCTGAACTGGTCTTTTATGAATAGCCACTAAACCTTTTTACTATATGTATCATAATCTATACAAAAAGCTTATTTTAGTCAAGCTGTCTTATTACTGAGTTTCATTTCTTCAGATGTATATCCTGAGTATCTCTGTCATCAAACCTCATTTTTTGAAACCTCTAAGCCTGTATTAAAAAGAGGTCTTGAATCTCTAAGCTATTTTCCTGACCTGTAAGGGTTTGTAAATTGTCTTTTTACCTAATGCCAAATATACTGTTTTAGTTTGCTCAGGAGCTGATATCCTAAGAAGATTCCTGGAACAATGGCCTCACAAAGCTATGTGCTTATCTGTGCTTAATGGTCTCTAAGACATTAGGAAGACTTCCAAATAATGGTCACATAAGGTTAATTTTAGGATTTTCCTTAAAAGTCTCAGCATCATTTTTCTCAGGTAAAGAGATAAAATGTCTTACAACATGAAATGCTGAAAGTCCCTAAGAATGCAACATGCAGAAACCAAACCCCAAATTAGAGATAGACAGTGATTGCACCAATCTGCTCAGCTTTGTTGGGACTGTGTCAAGCAGCTGTGCTGGTGTCATGACTTATGCCACTTCCAAAGAATATATGTCTGTGCCAGATTGTCATCATATATTATAGAAAGTTTCCATTGCTCTAGTTTTCCCTACCATATCATCCTTCAAATACCCCAATTCCAGCTGTCTTTTCTTCAATTCACTCCCTCAACACTATCTTTCTTTCATTTCCCCATCTGACCCTTCTGTTCCTATCTTCATTATGATGTCTATTTCAACAATCTATAAATATCATCCAGAGCAGAAAAGTCTGAGAGGCATCAACATGGAATAGTTATCAAGGCTGTATACTAAACTAGTGAAAGAACTTGTTTCATTGTGGATTAAGCACATCATCCAAAGTGATGGTCTCAAAGATGATGCTGGTCCCATCAAAATAAGTGGGTCATTGCACTGGGTTTTCTTAGTCCTCTAACTTGTACTTGTTTCATTCTTCTAGCGGCTATAAATAAAAACTGAGGATCCACACTTTATTATCACAATATATATTGTCCCTAAGCATCTTGAAGTTGTTACATAAGGCAAACTTTTAAAATATTAAACTCAAAGCTTTAATCTTAAAAACATTTCTCAGAGGGAAGGTAAAGAGAATTAACTGAAAAATTAAGGGATTCACCCTAATACACATACAGACAAACACATATCATTTAACACAAAGGTTCTAAAACATTATAGTGTAGGAGAGTTGACATTTTAGTTAGATGTGAGTTATTAACTCTATATACTTTATTCATTATTTTGAAATTCTATAGGATATTATTTCTGTAAGTAAAGCAAATCTTTGGCAACGAATATAAAGTAAGAGTTTCATATAAACCATTGGTCCTCAGCCTTCCTAATGCTGAAACTTTTTAAGTATAGTTCCTCAGGTTATGGTGACTTCCAACCAAAACATTTTCATTGATTCTCCATGACTCTAATCTCCCTACTGTTTTGAAACATAATGTAAATATCTGATAATTCACATGGTCTTGGGCAACCCCTGTCGCAGCATCTTTTGACCGAAAAGCAGATGGATTCTACAGATTGAAACCCTCTTAAATAAACCCATTATTCTTAATCAGAATCTTTTAGTAAAGCAGTATTTTTTTTGGTAATTATCCTTTAAAAATCTTTCTCTGTCCACTCTTTCTTGTCACATGTATTGGGTAAGGATAGTCACTTATCCAGAGAATAAAAGATTCTATGTGCTGGGACAGAAATGCTGAGTTCAGCTTTGTACTGTTCCAGGATAGTTTGCAGCATATCAGACTGATATTCCCTGGTCCTGAAAAAACAGTGGTGTCCATGGAAAAGGGTACTGTGTCCCAGGAGTTGAAGGCCATCAGCTTCAGACTTCTTGTTTACAAGGGTGGAGGCATATTAATCAGTTTTGTATTCAGCCAGCAGGGTTATAGTCCATTTCTAATCAGAACCAACATAATCAAATGCACCAGGACATACTGTTTAAACCTGATAAGTAACTAAGGACTGTTGGGCTTTCTATATTGTTCCTAATATAACTTGAAATTTTTGCCTCTTTAGACCACATACTCTCCCCTGGCATACTGTGAGAAGCCCATGGAAACTTTGGATTTGTAAGATCCCTGTCTCCATTTGTCCCATCTGAAGGAGCAGCTGTGAATGTCGTGAGGGCACAGTCTGAGCTCACTGCTGCTGTCACAAGGAGAAGTGTAAAGTTTTGTGAAGATCAAATGCATATGACAACTTGTTAGACACTGACAGGAGCAGAGCTCCTTGTCTGTCATAGTCTAGACCTTGAGATTAGGAACTTCCGGTATCCACATATGGTCTACCTCTCTCATAGGATGTTGTGTTAGCAGTTTACAGAGGAAATTTGCATGTGCTCATCAGAAATTATTTAACATTTAATACCTGAAAAGTGCATGTCTGAAATAATATATTTAATTCAAAATGGAGGCATATGCATATTGGATAAGTGAATATTTATTTTTTCAATTATATTTGTGGCTCAATGGTGAAACATTGACATCAAATAAATGATATGAGTTGGTAGATAATACCATGAGCTGCCTTATAACCAGTTGATTAATAATACTATTTTGAGAGACTGTCTCCATGTATAGATTAGATTTTTATAGAAGGTGGTATCTGCTCCAGGCTGGCTTCAAACTCATGAGTTTCCTGCTTTTGTCTCTCAAGTTCTGGGAGTACAGATGTGAATGTCCACTCCTTGCCATGATAGTTCACATATTTATTTTTGTCTTTTACTTTATGCAGAATTCTGGCTACATAATTTACTTCCCATATATACATTCAGATTTCAATAATATGAAGTCCTGGCAGTTTCTGTGGTTTCGCTTATTGCTATTGATTTTTATTCATCGCAATAAGTTTTTTCAAGTTTGGATAGGAACAGTCACTGAAATAGTATTCTCTTGGGCTCTATGAACTCATTACATAGATTAGGATGGTTCTCCTCCTTCTGGAGAGATTTACCTCTTCACTGTGTCAGAGGCTCATCTTAATACTTTTTCAATACTGCTAATTTCTAAATTACACTATTCCTTGACTAAAACTCATGGCAGTCTTGGTCTGCACCAATGACTTCATAAAAAATCTGGTGTTTCCTCTTTTATTTCTTCAGATTTAGATCCCTCTTGCAATTTCCTGAAGTTATGGGGAGGATGCTTGTTAGTTTTTGCTGGGTTTCCTTTGCTTTGAGATTAAAGTTCCTATTATCTCAGTCTAAATTAATGTCTGCCAGTATATCCACAGTGTGAATTCTGGCCTGCTCTTTGCATCTTAGTCCCTTGTTTATCTAAGAAAATACAACCCAAATATCTGAGGCCCTGCTCTCTGTTTTCATTAAGAGTGGCTTTGGCGATGAGTAATATTGAACAGATTTAGCCTCAATTCTCTTTTTTCCTTTCATCTTTTCTTCCATCTTCCCTTTCTTTTATTGCATGCTTTCTTACTCTGTTTCTTTTGTTGTTGTTGCAATGTGTTTGAACATATCCTATTATTTCCCTAGGACTGCAAATCTGAGATAGCTCTACTAATGTTTCTATAGAAGTCAATTTTACTTAAATGTACCTTGGATTTTAACCCAGGTTTGCTGTTAGACACTTAGTGCTTTTCTGTCTGAGAGCTGTAAGGCAATCTTTTTCAGTGATTGCTCATGCTCCCTGTAATAGTATTTTTGACTGTTGATTCATACCAGCTACACTCACAGACACTGCACAGGCATTTGCTTTGTATTTGCTGACTGCTTTGCATGGGCCCCCACAGCCCAGGCCAGCTGCTGAGAATATATAAACCAGTCTTTGCAGTGAGAACTGAACTGCATCAGACATCAGGGGGAGCAAGATGGAGTCAGAGACGCAGGTCCTCATATCCCTGCTGCTATGGGTGTCTGGTGAGAAACTCAAATTATTATAATCTTTACACAGTCACTTTTGTGTAGATGAGAAACTTAGAGTCTGCCAGACTCAGTATTTCATATTTTAATAATAATGCTCTGACAACATGATAGTACAAATATATCAAGTGACAAATTTCAACTGTTTTTACTGCCTGTGTTTGTGTTCATATGCATGTTCATTGTGTATTCCTGATTGCAGGTGCCTGTGCAGACATTGTGATGACTCAGTCTCCATCCTCCCTGGCTGTGTCACCAGGAGAGAAGGTCTCCATCAGCTGTAGGTCCAGTCAGAGCCTTTATCACAGCAGCAGCAAAAAGAACTTATTGTACTGGTACCAGCAGAAACCAGGACAGTCTCCTAAGCTGCTGATCTACCATGCATCCACTCGGAACACTGGGGTCCCTGATCGCTTCACAGGCAGTGGATCTGGGACTGATTTCAGTCTCAGCATCAGCAGTGTGCAGGATGAAGACCTGGCAGTTTATTACTGTTTGCAGACTATTAGTGCTCCTCCCACAGTGATTCAGCCTCCAACACAAACCTCCTTGAGAGTCTCCCCAGCTGCCTGCACCACATACAGCCCCACCCTGCACACTTCCCCCTTCTGTGTAATAGCAGGTTTGTCTGAAAAAGTGATGAATAGTTTGCCGAGCCCAGTACAAATATGGGTTCAATGACTCTTTTGTCTTTTGGTAAGAAAATACAAAAAGAACTCAGGAATATCATTCATTTCCTTCTGTAGGATTTGGGGGACATAAAGGAGGCCAACAAATCACTGTAAGAAATCTGAAAGCTGATATAGATGTTTTGAAACATCAAACTGCTGTTGGAACACCAGAAGTGTGACAAGGATGATCAGGATAACTGGTCTATAGAGTTCTGTGTAGAACAGACTGAAGTAAATGGGCAAGACTTGACAAAGAACAAGAAGAAAAAGAGAGAGAGAGAGAGAGAGATACAAAGGGCCCCCGTAGAAGAATGAGGCTGTTCAAGCAGAGCCCCAGAAGCAGAGAGGAAACATCTGCCAAAAGACTGAGGACAGATGTTTTGCACTGAAATACAGCAAATGCAAACTCCTGCCCACCCTAGAAGACACATACCATACCAGCCATGTATATTTATGAGTCCCATATTTCAGAGGTTTTATAACAAAAGTTCAGATTGAGAAATGTGCTAGAGGGATTGATTTTAGAGGGGGAAAAGGCTGAAAATGAAATCTGAAGCATCACTATACCAATTTGAAAACTCCAGAGAAGAATCAAGAATGAGAGAGAAGGCAGACCAAGTCCATAGTAATGTTTGGCCAAAAGGATGGGGAATGTCTCTGAATCCCCAGGAAAAGACAGGCAAGGTCAGTTGTTAGGATTGGTGAGTGTCAGGATCCATCTATGTGAAGACAAAAATGCCTTGGCAGGAATATTGGAAGATAGTGTCTTTAAGATTTAGGACTGAAAAGTGAGTGGTGTGCTCAGCGATGATAGAGGAAAACCAAAGGATGTAAAGACACAGTAGTTAATGAAGAAAGATCTTGTTCTAGGTATAAGATTCTGTTGGGAGTGGCTGCATTGTCTTCTTCTGTGGCCTGTGACTAGGATCAGAAGGAAGGAAAAGAAGAGCTCCCCTATCAGGAGACTTGGGAAGGGGCATGCAGGCAGAGGGTGGAGGAAGAGAGGGATTGGGACTGGAGGAGGGACAGAACCACAGGGGGGATACAAAGTGAATAAAGTGTAATTAATAAAGAAAAAAATATATGAGGGGTTTTTTGGTTTGGTTTTGGTTTGGTTTGGTTTTTTTGACTGTTAATATGGGAGCATGTGGGGTAAGGAGGAAGAAATGATGATAGTGAGGCATAGGCTAGGCTGATTAAGGATAGGGAGTATTGAGTTTGGAGATGTATTGCAGAAGGGTCTGTGAGTGTAATAGAGAGAGGTTTATGAAACACAGCAAGGGAAATAGAGTGGCATCCCATACAGTGGGATTGACTAAAAAAGTGGAGTGAGGATAAGAAAAATTTGGGGACTGGGAGACTGACAATATGCAATTAAAGTCTGAGCAAGGAAGATGAGGGACTCAGGAGTACCCCGGGAGCTGTTATCAGGACAGAAACGAAAAATTTATGGCAAATATGGAGAAGACATGTTTTCCTAGAAAAGAATGGCACATTAGGAAATGAGGAGAAATAAACCTTGAAAGGAACAATTTAAGGGAGAAAGCTGGAGGGGCCTGGAGGTTGGTTGTGTATTCTGACCATGGGTGAGAGAGAGAGGTGAGTGGAGCCCCAACAGTAGCATAGAGAGAGGAAAAGAAATCAGAAACAACTCTTTCTATACTTTAAATTCCTCTCCCAGATGTATAAATCACTTTCTCAAGTTTTCAATCATCAGACCCTAACTCATTTTTTCCTGAACTGTCATAGCCTTTGACTATACGACTTCGACATCCATAACTTGTATCCTTTCATTTTTCTTGACATATATAACTTACTTGCCTTTGTCTCATAACCTTTAGAAACTCACATCTTAGAGTGAAAACTGTCAGTCAGGTAAACTGTACATATGAAGTAGATTGGCCGTGGAGATGAGTGTTTGCTACTGTTAGAGCTACAATTAGCCATCAAGGACAGCAGAGATCCAAGGAAGATAAATTTAAGTAGAAGTAAAATTTAAATAGCTTTTGTATCACTTAAAATGACAGAGATTAACTTAGTTGGTTGAAGCATATCAAGTCTCATCTGTTTTGAGAAGGCTGCATCTCCAGGGGAAAGTGATCAAAAACATGCAACCACATTCATAACAGAGGCAGCCCCAGTTCTTCTTATTCAGGAACCACATTGACACTGAGCAAGGGGTGGACACTGCCAACAGAACAAAACGACAGTCTACAGACAGGGAAGAGTTCTTCACCAACTCAACATCAGACTGAAAGCTAATATCCAGAATATATAAAGAACTCAAGAAATTGGACAGCAATTACTAAATAATCCAGTTACTAGTGAGGTACAGAGATAAAGAGAGGAATATGGAATGTTGGAAAGAAATTCTCTAACATCCTCAGTCATCAGGGAAATGCAAATCTAAACGACCCAGAGTTTTCAACTCACACTCATCACAATGGCTAAGATCAAATACGCAAGTCACAACACATAATGGATAGAATGTGGAGAAAGGAGAACCCTCCTCCATTGCTGGTGAGATGCAAAGTTGTACAGCCATTTTGGAAATCAATCTGGAGCCTTCGGAGAATAGGAGGAATAGTGTCACTTCAAGATCCAGCTATACCACTCCTTAGCATAAGCCCAAAAGTTGCTCTACCATTCAACAAGGACATTTGCTCAACTATGTTCATTGCAGGTTTATTTGTAGTAGCCCGAATCTGGCAACAATCTGTATGTCCCTCACCCTGGGAATTGATACAGAAATTGTGGCACATGTACACAGTGGAATACAACAGTTAAAAACAAGGAAAACATGAAATTTACAGGCAAAAAGATGTATGAGGTAACCTAGAAGCACAAAGAATTTTAATAGTTTAATTCTGAGGGATGAAAGTGCTCCTGCATCCCATATGCTTACAGCAGTGCTGTGACATGATAGCTCATAATAATTGAACATGATGATTCCATAATGTCATCCAGGAAATCATTGTGATGCACTTAAAATACTCTAGGGAATTCTATGCTAATCTTAACTGCCATAGGGTGACACATTGCTGGTGTCCTTTGTGGAGTAAGTTAAGCTGTTCTGAGCTGATTTGCATGTAATCAAGACATTAGTCACAGTGTACATTGTTCAAAGCATCTTTACAGACAGCTTTTCAATGCCCAAAGAAGCAGCCTCCAGTCCAGCTCTCAGAGATGGGGTCCGCTGCTTTCCTGCTGTGGGGACTGCTGCTGTGGGTGTCACGTGAGAGCCTACAGTTTTGAGAACAACCCCTGTGGCCATTGTTGTTTCCCATGCCTTGCTGTCCCAATTATCAAAATTATGTTATTTAGGCAGTGCAGGCACAGGTACCGGTATGATAAACAAATATGTAATGGAAAGTTGAGAAAGATAGCATCACCTGCACTGTGGAATGATGAAGAATTGGGTATTTGATGTGCAGTGAGGACCAGGCAGATGTGAGTGGCCTGCACTGCCCCCTGAGGCTATGATGATATTTGGACCAATGGTACCACTAAGCGTCACGCTGAGAATTTTTCTTTCAAGGTCTGTGAAGAATTGTGTTGGTAATTTGATGGAAAATGCATTGAACAGAATTGCATTGAATCTGTAGATTGCTTTTGTTAAGATGGCCATTTTTACTATGTTAATCTTTCTGAGCTGTGAGCATGGAAGATCTTTCCATTTTCTGATATTTTGTTCTATTGGTTTCTTCAGATACTTGAAGATTCTTTCATACAAGTCCATGTGGAGCTTTGAGTGAGGGGTGCAGAGGCTGGCTCTATTGTGATCTCAGTTGACTGCTCTCTGATCATTGCCCCTGTTGATGCAGCCTTGCCAGGCCATGGAGGAAGAGGATCCAAGCATTCCTGATGAGACTTAACAAGCTATGAGCAGTAGGCAATAAGAGAAAACTCCCCCTTTAAGTACACTAGGGGAAGGGGATGAGGGGCAGAGGGAGGAAAAGTGGGAGTTTAGGGAGAGGGCTTCAATATGGATATATAATGAATCAACTGTGAACTAAAACAATAAAAATTTTATCAAGATTAAAATATTATTACTTGTTTTTTAAAAAGGCTGTGTACCCCTTCTGGATAGAGGTGTTTTTTTTTTGTTTTTGTTTTTGTTTTTGTTTTTTTTTTTTTTTAATCTACTTTAGGCCCAGCATGAGCCTAATTTATAGAAGGGATGAAGAGAACCCAGGAGACCAATATTTGATATATTTGATGCAAAATCACAAGAGATTTATTTTCAACAATTTGCAATGTGGTCACTGCTGCTGGTCAACAAGGAGTGGCACTGGGAGACAAAGGCCTTGGGTTTTTAAAGGACAAGGCATGGGAATTTTCAGAGGTTGCAGTCTTGGCAATTCAGGATTGGATGAGGTATTTAACTTTTAAAATAATTGGTTGGTTTGGGCACCCTTAGGTCCGGTCAGCACTGTTGTAAATATCTGGGGAATATCTAATGTTCAAGTCAGTTTGGAATTTCCTGCCATATGAGATATAGCCACAGTTGAAGGTGGGAGAGGGTTTAACTCATCCTGTGTCTGTTCTGAGGAGTGGGGGCTACAGGCTTTGGGTCAAAGGTCAAGAGCTATTCAGAAGAAGGATTGGGGCCATTTTGCCCAGTTCCCAAAGTTTATCTACTTTATCTCACAGGCGCCTGCCAGTGATTTTTCTCTAAACCTAGTAGAGATCTCTTTTTGTTCTCTTCCTTATCTCTGCCCTCGCAGGTCGCTAATGTCAGGAACTTTTACATTCCTCTGTTCTCTGGAGAAGCACTAAGAGGCTTTAATTAACTGGGCCTAAAACTTGAAAATATAAGTTATCAGGCAATTAAAAGAAACATATGTTTCAAAGTTAGTCTGATGCTTTCATACTTACTATGCAGGCAAGACCATCACAACCCAGTTTAAATACTGCTAATTTCTAAATTACCCTAAAAGATGAATTTCTGGAATTGAACACTCTAGCCAGGGTTGGTCTACAGGGATGATTTCATGAGGAAGTCTGTTTTGATATATTCCCCTTCCGTCTCTCAGTTTAGAGCTCTCTTTCAATTCTACAAAGTTGTGGAGGAAATGCTTGTTAGTTTCTGATGCTATTACGTTTTCGGTGAGATTGAAGCTTCTTTGGTCACAGGATTAAATTAAAGTCTCTTAGAAGTTCCACAGAATGAATTCTTCACCTCTCTCTCTCTCTCTCTCTCTCTCTCTCTTTCTCTCTCTCTCTTGCCTTTATCTTATCATTTATTACAATTTATTCTCTTTGTATCCTGGATGTGGCCTCCTCCTTCCCTCCCAGTCCTACCGTCCCTCTCTCTTTCCCCCAAACCCCTCCCTTAAATCCACTGAGAGGGGTGGTCCTCCTTCCTTTCTATCTGACCCTAGCCTACCAAGTCCCTCAGGACTGGTTGCGTTGTCTTCCTCTGCGGACTGGCAAGGCTGCATGCCCCAGGGGGAGGTAATCAGAGAGCCTGCCACTGAGTTCATGCAGAGAAAGTCCCTGCTCCCTTTGCTAGGTACCACACTTGGAGACTGAGTCTATGAACAACATCTGAGCCACAGTTTTAGCTCATTTGCTTGCATTTGCCTTGATGGGGTACCATTTTCTTTAGGGCCCCCAGGGGGCAGTTTTTATGTCTCTATTGCAATCCTTGTGAAGCTCCTGTCCCCTCTGGGTCTTTCTATCTCCCCCTTCTTTCATAAGATTTCCTACTGTCTTCCCAAAGTTTGGCTATGTGTCTCAGCCTCTGAATCTATATCTTGATCAGTACAGTCCAAGTTCTACAGAAGGAAAAGAAGGATAGAAAGTCCCAAGTTCATTTTCACATTTTCATATGAAGTATTTTCATACCAAAAGACATCAGAATAATTGAACCCATAATTTTGTACTGGGCTTTGTAAACTTTTTCATCATGTTTTCAGTCACACATGTGATCACACAGGGAACAGGACAGGAGCTTATTACAGAGTGAATCTGAAAGATTGTTCCATCTCCTCCCAATCCAATCCTCCCTCCTTTTTCTTTCCCTATGCACTTCCCCCAGTCCAATGAAAGAGGAGGTCCCCCTCCCCTTGATCTGACCCTAGTCTATCAGGTCTCATCACAATTGTCTTCATTGTCTTCTGTTGTGGACTGTTAAGGCTGTTCTGCCCTCAGGTAGAAGTGATCAAAAAGCCAGCCTCTGAGTTCATGTCAGAGACAGTCCCTGTACCATTACTAGGGAATCCACTTATACACTGAGCTGCCATGGGCTATATCTGTGCAGGGGTTCTAGGTTATCTCCATGCATGGTCCTTGTTTGGAGTATCAGTCTCACAAAAGACACCTGTGCCCAGATAATTTTTGGTTTTGTTTTCTCCTTGTGGAACTCCTATCCCCTCAATGTCTTTCTATCTCCCTCTTCTTTCATAAGATTCTATGCACTCTGTCCAAAGTTTGGCTGAGTCTCAGCATATGTTTTGATCCCCTGCCGGGTGAGGTCTTTCAGAGGTCCTCTGTTTTAGGCTCCTATGTTGTTCCCCATTTTCTCCCTCTTCTGATGTCCTTTGTGTTTGCCTTTCTGAATGAGGATTGATCATCTTACCCAGAGTCCTTCTTGATTAGCTTCTTGAGCAATACAGATTTTAGTATGATTATCCTATATTATATGTCTATTATCCACTGGTAAGTGAGTATATACCATTTGAGTCTTTTTGCTTCTGAGAAAACTCATTGAGGATGAACTATTCTAGATCCTTCAATTACTGTGAATATTTCAGAACTTCTTTGTTTTAATTGCGTGGTAGTATCCAATTGTGTAAATGTACAATAATTTCTGTATCCATTCTTCAAATGAGGGATATCTGGGTTTTTTCCAACTTCTGACTATTATAAATAAAGCTGCTATGAACATGTTTGAGCAAATGTCCTTATTATATACATGAGCATCTTTTGGATATATATATATATATATATGCTTAGGAGTGGTATACCTGGATCTTGAGGTACCACTATTCCTAATTTTCTGAGAAAGTTCCAGATTGATTTCCAAAGCAGTTTTACAAGTTTGCATTCCCAACAGCAATGGAGTAAGGCTCCTCTTTCTCCACATCCTCTCCAGCAAACTTTGTCACTTGAGTTTTTGATCTTAGCCACTTGGGGATGTAAGATGAAATCTCAGTCATTTTGATTTGCATTTCCCTGATGACTAAGTACTTTGAGCATTTCTTTGTTTCTCTGCCATTCTATAATCTGCTACAGAGAATTCTCTGTTTAGCTTTGTACCCCATTTTTAATTGGATTACTTGATTGGTTGCTATTTGATTTCTTAAGTTCTTTATATATTCTGGATATCTGCCCTCTGTCAGATACAGGGTTGGTGAAGATCTTTTCTCAATCTGTAGGCTGTTGTTTTGTTCTGATGATACCATCCTTTCTTTACAGAAGCTTTTCAGTTTCATGAGGTCCCATTTATTGATTGTTGCTCTTAAAGCCTGTGCTGTTGGCGTTCTGTTCAGGAAGTTGTCTCCTGTGCCAATGAGCTCAAGGATCTTCACAACTTTTTCTTCTAATAGGTTTAGTGTGTCTGGTTTTATATTGAGGTCTTTGATCCACTTGACTTTAGTTTTGTGCAGGGTGATAAGAATGGATCTATTTTCATTATTCTACATATAGACATCAAGTTACACCAGCATGATTTATTGAAGATTCTATCTTTTTTCCACTGTATGGTTTTGTCATCTTGGTCAAAAATCAGGTGTCTGTAAGTGTGGGATTTATTTCTATGTCCTCTATTCGATTCTATTGATCCCCCTTCTGTTTCTATTCTAGTACCATGTAGATTTTATTACCGTTCCTCTTTACTGCAGCTTTAGATCAGGAATAGAGATACCTCCAGAAGATCTTTTATTGTAATTATTTTTAGTGGTTCTGAGTTTTTTGATATTCTATATGAAGTTGAGAATTTTTCTTTCAAGGTCTGTCAAGAATTATGTTGATAATTTGACGGGAATTGCATTGAATCTGTAGATTGCTTTTGGTAAGGTGGCTATTTTTACTATATTAATCCTGCCAAACTATGATCATGGGAAATATTTCCATCTCAGTCTTAAATTAATGTCCACCTGGATATATGCAGAGTTAATTTTGGGCTACTCTTTTCATCTTAGTCCCTTATTTATCTAAAAATACTGGAGCTCAAATATCTGAGGCCCTGCTCTCTGTCTTCAGTATAAGAATGGCTTTGGAGATGAGTAATATTGAACACATTTATCCTCAGTTTTTCTTTTTTCCTTTCATCTTTTCTTCCCTCTACCATTTCTTTCTTTTACGGCATGTTTTCTTGCTGTTTGTTTTGTTGTTGTTGTGATTTTTTTTGTGTACATATCCTATAATTTTCCTAAGACTGTCAGTCTGAGATAGCTCTATTAATATTTCTACAAAAGTCAATTGATTTAAGTATGTCTTGGATTTTAACCCAGGCCTGCTATTAGAGATCCTAATACCATTCTCTTTGAGAACTGTAAGGCAATCTTTTTCACTATTTGTTCATGCTCCCTGTAATAGTATTTTTGACTATTGATTGACACCAGCTACACTCACAGACACTGCGCAGGCATTTGCTTATATATTTGCTGACTGCTTTGCATGGGCCCCTACAGTCCAACCCACCTGCTGAGAATTTATAGACCAGGCCTCTGCAGTGAGAACTGAACTGCATCATACAGCAGGAGGAGAAGATGGAGTCAAAGACCCAGGTCCTCATATCCCTGCTGCTTTGGGTGTCTGGTGAGAAACTCAAAATATTATTTATAATCTTCGCAGAGCAACTTATTTGTGATAAGAAATTTAGAAAGGATGCCAGAGTATTATTACATAATAACACTCTGACAAAATGATAGTACAAAGATAATAAATACAAATTTCACATGTTTTTACAATCTGTGTTTGTGTCAATATTCATGTTCATTGTGTATTCCTGATTGCAGGTGCCAGTGCAGACATTGTTGTGACCCAGTCTCCATCCTCCCTGGCTGTGTCAGCAAGAGAGAAGGTCACCATCAGCTGCAGGTCCAGTCAGAGGCTTTCATACAGCAAAGACCCAAAGAACTATGTGGCCTGGTACCAGCAAAAACCAGGACAGTCCCCTAAGCTGCTGATCTACTATACATCCTCTCTGGAAAAAGGGGTCTTTGATCGCTTCATAGGCAGTGTATCTGGGATAGATTATACTCTCACCATCAGGAGAGTGCAGGCAGAAGACCTGGCAGTTTATTACTGTCAGAGGGGTTACAACAATGTTCCCAAAGTGCTTCAGCCTCCAACAAAATCCTCCTTGAGAGTCTCACCAGCTGCCTTCAGCACACACAGTCCTGGCCCTGCACACTTCCCTCTTCTGTGTGATAGCAGGTGTGTTTAAAAAGTAATGAAAATGTTTGCAGAGCCCAGTACAAAATTGTGGGTTCAATGTCTCTGGTGTCTTTTGGTATGAAAAACTTTTATATTAAAATGCAAAAAAGAATTCATTATTATATTTCTATTTCTTATGTAACATATTATTACAACTCTACTGCTTACAGATAAAAGATTTATATTTTTACAGTGTTGGAATTCTGATATTCAATATAATACTCTTGGACTGTATTATGATGATGAAAAACTTTATTTCAATTTGGAGCATCTAGGAAATAGTATATTTCTTGTTTTTCTAGATTATAGAGTGCTTTTCTTCCTTCCTTTCTTCTTTTCTTCCTTCCTTCTTTTCTTCCTTTGTTTCTTCTTTCCTTTCTTCCTTTTTTTCCTTCCTGCTACCCATTCTTTGTGTTTATTCTTTTACTTTCTATAAATTATTTTCATTTTTATTACATTTTAGTTAATTACATTTGTCTACATGCATGTGAATGTGCATTAGTATATCTTTGTTTGCATATTTATTGGTGCCCATATAACATGGCATGTTTGCGGAGGTCAGAGGACAATTTAGACTTGAAACTTTCTTTTTCAACTTTGTTTGTGGAGATCAAACTCGTGTTTGACATCAGGCTTGGTGGAAAGTGTCTTCACCAAATGAGTTATCATGCTGTCTGTTAAAGTCTTTTATGGTTGTTAATTAATTGAACGCAATTTTAATGAAAGGCATGTGTTGTAGTCGGTTATTAATATTTGCTATTGTTTTATCTTCTTGTAAAGCTGGCTGCTAATCTTAAACAGCTGTATAACCAAATCACCACACAAAGACTGGGTTTTTAGTTAACCTAGAACACAATGCTGGGCAATATTTACTCCCTCCTAAACCTCCAAGCCCTCAGTTTCCTAACATTTAGATTTCCCACATTATCCTTGCTTTTTGTGAAATCTTAGGTCTGGTTCATGCTCCACATCCTCCAAGCTCTCTCCTCCAGCTCTGCTCTCCTCCTGCTCTCCCCTCCTTGAGCTCCTCCTCCTTCTCTCCCCTTCCTGTTCTCTAGCTCCTCCCCTCTTTCCAGTCCTCTGGCTCCACCCATTGCACAACATTGTATCTAGTTGCTTTATTTGTGTCCTGTTTACACAAGAGTTGAGACAGGATGCTTATAGTGAGTATCACAATGCAATATCCAGACTGAAACCAGAGAGTTGGGGGTGGGGAAATCAGCATTTGAATTAACAAGGGTAAGGCGTATACATTTTAAAAGAACATTATACCAACAGGCATGTCTTTCCAATATATCATGTATTTTGATCATATGCACTAACCTTCATTTTGCCTTTCCTTTCCTGCTATTTCTTCTTTCCTGTCAGGAGACATTCAGGGAAAGGGAATCAGGAGACATCTGGGCTTCCTGGAACATCTTAGTGGTTTTTTGTTGTTGTTGTTGTTTGTTTGTTTTTTATTTAAATTTGTATCTTTTTTTAGGGTCTACAGTAGAGATAAATCTGAGGCAGAGATTGTGGCTCTAGAATATCTTCCTCTAATTGACACCACTTTTTCTGTACTGCTATTGTTATAACTCTCAAAACTTCATGGTCTAGAGAGGCCTTCACTGCCATCATTCTATGGGTATTTACAGGTCCTGGTTGAGGAGATCTCCTTCAGGATCTTTATGAAGATTTATTGCTGTTCAGATGAACTAACGATTTCATAATGCCTGAGAATGATTTTATACATTTCCCATTTTGATTTAAACAAATGTTACATGTTAAGAAGTGAGAGAGTTGATAGAAAGTTATAGTTACATTAAAGAGCTCTGTGAGCCTCCGGATGCGAAGTACATAAATCTTAACAAAGAGAGTTTATGCCTGAAACAGATTTATTTTCCCAAAAGTAAACATTCCACTGGGTCAGTGGGTCTCAGTTTGCACTAGGGCATCTGGAAATTATTGCTTTAAATATTAGATGGACTTATGGAACCAGAGATAGATAAGGAATCTCTTAATGCAAAAACATATAAACAATTATCTGGCCATATATTAATCTGTGGACTTTGTTAACACATGACATGAATTTCTAATATTCTGTACCTACCATGAAACTTCAGAAAGCAATGTGTTTAGAATACCATGTAATCCCTTATCCTGCTAATTGCTGTGAAGCAATTATTCTTCTGTGGTAAGGACTCTGTGGTAAAGGGTATAAATACAACTAAGTTCATAGAATAAACATTGAAGCTCAATGGAATTTTCTTCATCAATAATTTGTATATATGTAAATATGTATATACATATGTGTGTTGGGATCAGTAAGCAGGCATCTCTAAGGCTCCTCAGGGGAGCTGACAAACTGCACATCAGCATCTGTGAGGCCACTTCCATAATCTGAGTTGACTTGACTACTTGCACTACCTGCAATCACATGTTAGTTCTGATCATGTGCTGGGTCACCTTCTAAAAGGACTTGCCACTGCTATTGTCTCTCCTTCCAGCCTTGCCCAGACACAGTCTCTGTAATCAACCCCAGGCCCCCAGCCCTGCTTCCCCTAATAAAACCTCCCGTGTGGAACCTGTTGTGTGGTGTGATTTATGATTTGTGTAGAACTCTGCCACACTATCCTAACAATGTTCTTGCATGTAAATGTATCCATCTGTTTTTTGTGTACATGTTACACAAATGCTTGTCAATTTGTCTGTATGTAAGGAGCTCCTTTTATGCTTCATCCATTGAATATCTGTATAAATATGTACAGGGCTATATGAGTGATCAATTCTTTATGTGTGCTTATGGGCTGATAAATGGATATGGTAAGGAGCAAGATTCTGCAGGAGGCAGTCTGGGTTTGCTGCAGTCTCTACAAAGGAAATGCTAGTTAACATCACCACCATCATAAGTTTAATGAGGCTCAAGCCTCTACCAGCTGGTAGCAATTTGGGCGAAGCTTTCCAAACCCAGTCAATAAAGCTTTGACTGAGCCTGCCTCCAAAGGAGGACTCCATAATACAGAATCCACTGTATTCAGCCTGTTCTCAAAGACGGGATATCATCTTCTAGACACAGTATATAGTGATAAACTGTCCAGAGTCCCTTCTTGGCTCCTGCAATCAAGTTCCTGGCTTCCAGCAAGTTGCTGTGCAAGCTAGCCTCATTGAAAGAAGGGGGGACTAAGATTCCTTTTTACAATCCTAGTTGTTTCTCCCTGCTGGAGCTGTTAGCTCCAACAAGATTTTCCCTTGGCCAAGTCCTCCTTTCCAAACAGTCAAAAGCTTCAAGGCCCAGGCTCTAGCATTTTGGAAATAAGTAAACTGATTAGTCAAACCAGGGACCCTTTGTCAATCAAATTAGGACAGCCTGCTGTTAAAGAATAGGAGCCCTTAGCTGAAAAATGGCTCCTCCTTCTTAAGAGAAAAAAAGAAAAAAGAAAAGTCAAAATGTCAGTTGGCAAGGCACCAGACCTCAAGTCTGGAGGTTCAAGGCTCCTCTCCTTTTGAGTCCTCAAATCCAAGGCTCCTCTCCTTTTGAGTTCCTGTAACCAGTGGCCCCAAGTAGCAAGTCTACCAGCCTGAAAGATTAATAAGAGTTTAAGTAAAAAAAAAAAGAGAGAGAGAGAGAGAAAGGTCAGACTCTATGCCTTTCCATATTCTCGTGAAGAACTTGTTCAACATCTAATTTGGAGGTGTGGCAGGAAACAAGTATGTTACAGACTACAGACAATTGCTGGAGATCTCCAGATACATTTAAACTGAGTGGTTCTCTGAGTGATTGTGGACAGGGAACCCTTGAGAGTAGGTCACTAAATTCAAAAAAAGACAAATTAACCAAAAGTGGTACTTAAACCAACAGATATGAATCATGCTACAGAAACACAAGCTCCTAAAAAGTCAATACAACTCCTAGGCATACACCCAATATAGGCTCAAGTACACAATAAGGACATTTGCTCAACAATGTTTGTAGCTGCTTTATTTGTAATAGCCAGAACCTGGAAACAACCTAGGTGTCTCACAACAGAGGAATGGATACAGAAATTATGGTACATCTGCACAATGGAATATTACTCAGCCTTAAAAAAATTAAAAAATTAAAAAATTAAAAAAATACAAGGAAATCAAGAAATTTACAGGTAAATGGTGGGATCTGGAAAAGATCATCCTGAGTGAGTTATCCTAGAAGCAGAAAGATGCACATGGTATATACTCAGTCAGATAGACATATAATACAGGATAAACCTACTCAAATCTGTACACCTAAGAAACTAATCAAGAGGGAGGACTCTTGCTAAAATGCTCAATTCCTATCCAGAAAGGCAAAGCAGATGGACATCTGAAGAAGGCAAAAAGAGGGAACAAGTCTGGAGCCTGACTCAGAGGATCTCAGAAAGGCTCTGCCTTGCAGATCATCAGATGCTGAGACTGATGGGCAACCTTTGGGCAGAGTGCACGGAACCTTATGAAAGAATTGAGAAACAGTATGATCTGGACAGGATAGGAACTCCACAAGAGAGCAATAGAACCAAAAATTCTGAACACAGCGGTCTTTCCTGAGACTGATACTCCAACCAAGGACCATGCATGGAGATAACCTAGGACCCCTGCACAAATGTAGCCCATGGCAGTGCAGTGTCTAAGTGGGTTTCATAGTAATAGGAACAGGGACTATCTCTGACATGAACTGATTGGCCTGCTCTTTAATCACCTCCCCTTGAGGGGTGAGCAGCCTTACCAGGCCACAGAAGATGACAATGCAGCCACTCCTGATGAGACCCAATTGACTAGGATCAGAAGGAAGGAGAAGAAGACCTCCACTATCAGTGGACTTGGGGAGGGTCAAGTGTGCAGAGGGGGGAGAAAGGGAGGTATTGGGACTGGAGGAGGGAGGAAACCACAGGGGGGGTACAAAGTGAATAAAGTAATTAATAAAGAATTTAAAAAAAAAGAAATCAAGTCAGAAATAATGCCTCCAAAGGATCACAATTCCCCAAGAATTCAATTGAAAGATATCGAAATAGATAAAATTTTTGGTGAAGATTTCAAATACGTACTCATAAAATGACAAATTACCACAAACGTTTCAAAAATTTTCATTCAGTCAAAGCTGGGAGAAAGACTAATGATACATAGGCAAAAATAAGCAAGACAGATAAAACAATCAGAAACATGGCAGAAAAAGTGAGCTAGAGAGAAAAACTCAATTGAAATTCTGGAAAATAAAATTGCAATGTCTTATATACAACACAAGGATAAAGAAATCACCACAACACTGAAAAAAAAAAGACAGGAGAAAAATTATTTTGGATCAAGCTTGAAGCAGAAGAAACAGCATTGAAACCTCAATAATTTGGAAATATATATGTGTGTGTGTGTGTGTGTGTGTGTGTGTGTGTGTGTGTGTCTGAGTCTGACTATACTGTCAAAGGACTTTAGCATATGATGAAGAGAGCAGTCCTAAGAATTGTAAGACATAGAAGAACTGAGATAAAAGCTAAAGCCATATGGAACATATTGAATGAAATGAAAACATTGCTTCTGCTTCGTCCTGCTGTTGCATTTGCTGTTTGCTGATTTTCTGGTTACCTAGATTTCTGAATTTCTGGAGAAATGGTGCTGGTATACCCCCCCTTAAAAAAATCCTAAGACCCCACTCAGCTGAAAGTAGCAGAGAAAACTGTGTTCCCTGTTCCCAATAAACTTATTTCCCCTTTACCCTGTAGTGAAGAGTTGGAAAGGTGGCAAAAGCATTTAATAACCTTAAATAAAGTAGGTTTGTTAAAAAAAAAAATCAAGGTTAACAAAAACTAAACAGAGAAATACTGGAGCTAACAGACATAATAAGCCAAATGAAACTAATAGATATTTATAGAACCTTTCACCAAAATATGAAAGGTTATGCTTTCTACTCTGTAACTCATGGAGCATTCTTCAAAACTGCACACATACTTGAACACAGAGCAAGTCTCAACAGATACAAGAAAATTGAAATAACTTTTTGCATCCTATACAACCGCTAGAGATTGATTCTGGATATAAACAACAGAAACAACAAAAATATGCAAACTCATGGAAACTGAACAGTTTTACAAAGAATGCAAACTAGGCAAAGATGTAAATAAGTAGAGAAAGTAAAGACTGTCTGTAATTCAAAGAAAGGAAATCCACACTATACTCCAATTTATGGAATATAGTAAAAGCAGTACTACGAGGAAAGTTCATAGAACTTAATGCCAATATAAATGTTGGAGAGGTTTCATATTAGCAATTTACAGTACACCTGAAACCTATAGAATCCAAAGAAATACCCAGAGCCAAGAAGATGAGATTGCAAGAAATACTCAAAATGTGGGCTCGATTCAATAAACTAGAAATAGCAGTATTCAAGTGGTTTACCCATAGTAGGACCAGGGACTGTCAATGACATGAACTCATGGGCTGGCTCTTTGTCCACCTCCACCTGAGGTAGGAGCAGCCTTACCATTCCACAGAGGAAGAGAAAGAAGCCATTCCTGATGAGAGCTGATAGACTATGTTCAGATGGAAGGGGAGGAGGACCTCCTCTATCATTGGACTGAGGGAGGGGCATAGGAATAGAAGAGGGAGGGAGGAAGGAACTGGGAGGGAATGGGGGAGGGCTACAACTGACATACAAAGTCAATAAACTATAACTAATAAGAAATGAAAACAAACAAACAAAAAAGAAAAGTGCAGGGAGAAGAAGAGGAACAGTGTATTGATGAATAGTAGTAAGAGAATCATGGGTGGAAGTTTTATGGGGACAGTTTTACAGAAATAGGATGCAGAAAGAAAAACCCAGAGAATGAGAATGAGCCAGATGATTAGAACATATATTCCCGGAGATAATTTGAGGCCAAGCAGAGCAATTCAGTCAGAAGCCTAAAGAGAAACCAGATTTAATCAGTCATCTTGCAGAGGAGTTTGGTCCAGAAAAGCTAAGTTGAACAAGCCCGCAAGAGTTCAGAAAGAGCCAGAAAATGATGAGCTTATTCAGCAGTAAGTCTCTGAGGCTGAAACATTGTATGTAGGCCTGGGTTAGCAGACTGAGGGTGGAAGCTGAAGCCTTCAAGTCTGGACTTGCAGATCAGTTTGTACAGAGACTAGACGCTTCCAGGCCTGGGCTAGGGACAGCTACAACACAGAAAGAAATGTTCTGAGCTCAGCCCAAGCCATGTGTTTGCACAGATTGGGTAAGGCTCTCATCTTATCCCCACTTCAGAGGAAATAAACACAACATTTACATCTGGCCCAGAATTTTTACATTCATCCATGCATTGTTTATGTAAATTACTGGGGAAAACATCCAGAAATAAAATCCAAGAGCCATCAAGAGAAAATCAGCAAGACAGACAAACACATATCCAAACTAAGAAAATCAAACAAACAAAAATAAAAGAGAGACTGTCCAATTTAACAAAATTAGAAATAAACATGGGGACATAACAAAAGACACCAAAGAACTGTGGAGAGTCATAAGAACATATTTTTAAAAACTACTTCAGCAAACTGGAAAATCTAAGACACACTATCACAGTGGGAGTGAGTCATTCCACTGGGTTTTATTAGCTGTCCATCTCATACATATGTTTTTCTTCTAAATAAGAATAAGAATCATCTAAATAAGAATTTAGGATCTACATTTTATTATCACAAGGTATACTACTTCCAAGGTTTTTGAAATGGTTATATAATGCAGACTGGGTTAAGTTTTAAGTATTAAACTCAAAGCTTTTAACTTAAAAACATTTCTTGGAGATAAGAACAAAAGAATTAACTGAAAAAAAAATTAAGGGATTCTACCTAATAAACTTACAGGCAAACACATGTCAGTTAACACAGAGGTTTAAAAAACATTATAGAGTAGGAGAGCTGACCATTTAGTTAGATGTGATTTACTCTATACACTTCATACATTACTTTGAAATTCTGAAGGATATTATTTTTCTTAAGTAAAGAAAAACTTTGGCAAAGAATAGTTGAGAACCACTGGTTTATTTGAAGAACTTTTGTTACTTCCTAATACTATAGCCCTTTAAGTATAGTTCCTCAGGTTGTGGTGACTTCCAACCATAACATTGTTTTCTTAAACTTCATGACTGTAATGTTCCTATTGTTTTGAATCATAATATAAGTATCTGATAATTCGGATGGTCTCAGGCGACCCCTGTGAAAGTGTCTTTGGACCTCAAAGGGGTTGGAATCCACAGTTTGAAAACCTCTTAAATAAACCCATTATTGTTAATCAGAATCTTTTAGTAAAGCAAGAGTTTCTACTAATTTTCCTTCAGAAATCTTTCTGTGTCTACTAATTCTTGTCATATCGATTGAGTCGTTATAGCTACTCATCCAGAGAATAAAAGATTCTTAGTGCTGGATCAGAAAAGCTCTGTTCAGTATCATACTGTCTCAGGATATTTTGCATCTCAGACTGATATTCCCTGGTCATCCATCCACAGTGGTGTCCATGGAAGAGAGTGCTGTGTTCCAGGAGCTGAAGGCTATCAGCTTCAGACTTCCTGATTACAAAGCTGAAGGCATATTAATCAGGAATGTATTCAGCCAAAAGGCGTATAGTCAGTTTCTAATCAAAGCTGCCTTGTAACCAGTTGATTAATGATACACATTTTTGCGAGATTGTCTCCATGTATAGATTAGATTGGCCCAAATAGTTGGCATTTACCCCGGGTTGGCCTCAAACTCGTGAGTCTCTTGCTTTTGTCACTCCAGTTCTGGGAGTACAGATGTGAATCTCACTCCTTCCCCTGATATTTCATGTATTTATGTTTTTCTTGTACTTTACACTTAATTCTGGCTTCATAATTTACATCTTATATATACTTTCAGATTTCAGTAATATGAAGTCCTGGCAGGTTCTGTGATTTCTCTTATTGCTATTGATTTTTCATTCTTAGCTAAACCAGTTTTTCACCATTTGGATAGCAACAAGCGCTGATGTACTGTTCTTTTGGTGTCAATAAAGTTGTTATGTACATTATTGTGGCTGTGCCCACTTCTGGAGAGACTTACCTGTTCATGATGTCAGAAGCACCTCTTAATCCAGTTTGAATACTTCTAATTTCTAAAATTACATTAGCATTTGAATTTCTGGAACAAAAACTCATAGCAGTGTTGGTGTACAGGAAACATTCATGAAAAATCTCTTTTTTCCCCTTTCATTTCTCGAGATTTAAACTGCTCTTTCAATTTCCTGAAGTTGTTGGGAAGATACTTGTTAGTTTTAGTTTTTGCTGCATTTCCTTTGCTTTGAGATTAAAGTTCCTCTGATCTCAGTTTTAAATTAATGTCTACCAGGATTTCCACAGAGTGAAGTCTGGGCTCCTCTTTTCATTCTATTCCCTTGTTTATCTAAGAAACTGTAACCCAAAAGTTCAAGTCCCTGTCTGTGTCTTCAGTACAAGAGTGGCTTTGGAGATGAGTAATATTGAACACATTTAGCCTCAATTTTCTTTTTTCCTTTCATCTTTTCTTCTTTCTTTTATGTCATGTTTTCTTACTGATCTTTTTTGTTGATGTTTTTGTGATATTTTTGAACATACCCTATCAATTCCCTTAGACTCTAATTCTGAGATAACTACTTATGTTTCTACAAAAGTCAATTGATTTACGTATGTCTTGGATTTTAATGCAGGCCTCCTATTAGAGCACCTAGTTATTTCCTGTTTGAAAACTATAAGGCAATCTTTTTTAGTGATTACTCATGCTCCCTCTAATAGTATTTTTGACTGTTGATTGACACCAGCTACACACATAGACACTGCACAGGCATTTGTTTTTGTATTTGCTGACTGCTTTGCATGGGCCCCCTACAGCCCAGCCCAGCTGTTGAGAATTTATAAATCAGCCAATGCAGTGAGAAATGAACTGCATCAGACAGCAGGGGTAGCAAGATAAAGTCACAGACCCAGGTTCTCATATCCCTGTTGCTATGGGTGTCTGGTAAGAATGTCAAATTATTGTAATCTTTACAGAGCCACTTCTTTTTAGAACAGAAATTTGAGTGTGTTAGGCTCAATATTTCTTATATAATAATACTCTAATAAGATAGTAGTACAAAGTAACTAATGATAAATCTCAACTGTTTTTACTGTCTGTGTTTGTGTTCATATGCATGTCCATATGTATTCCTGATTGCAGGTACCTGTGCAGACATCGTGATGACCCAGTTTCCATCCTCCCTGGCTGTGTCAACAGGAGAGAAGGTCAACATTAGCTACAAATCCAGTCAGAGCCTAACTTCAGGCAGCTCAAACTACTTGTCTTGGTACCAGTAGAAACCAGGGCAATCCCCTAAGCTACTGATCTCCTGGGCATCCACTAGGCACACTGGGATCCCTGATTGCTTCACAGGCAGTGGATCTGGGACAGATTTCACTCTCTCAATCAGCAGTGTACAGGATGAAGACCTGGAAGTTTATTACTGTGAGTAGTATCGCAGCTATCCTCCCACAGTGCTTCAGCCTCCAACACAAACCTCCTTGAGAGTCTCACCAGCTGCCTGCACCACGGGTAGCCCTGGGCCTGCACACTTCCCCCTTCTGTGTGAAAAAGAGTGTGCCTGAGCAAGTGATGAATATTTTGCAGAGCCCAGTTCAAATTATGCATTCAAAGTCTCTTATATCTTTTGATATGAAAATACTTCATATGAAAATGTAAAAATGAACTTAGGATTTTCTTTCTTTCTTTTCCTTCTGTAGAACTTGGAAGACAGAAAAGAGGCCATCAGATCACTGTAAGAAATCTGGAAACAGATGTAGATGTTTTTTAAATTAAACTGCTCTTAGAAAACAAAGAGAATGACAAAGATGATCAGGATATTTAGTCTATAGAATTCCAGGGAGAGCAGGCTTTAAAGCAAAGTGGGCAAGACTCAACAAAGAACCAAGAAGCACCAAAGAGAGATACAAGACCTCTTGTAAACTGGGGAGAAGCCCCAGAAGAAAACTGAGGCTGTTCAAGCAGAGACTCAAGAGCAGAGAAGAAACATATGCTAAAAACTTAAGAGAAAAGTTTTGTACTCAAATAGACGAAGTGCAAACTCCTTCCCTAGACCCCTAAAGAACCCGCTGTACCAGCCGCATGTCTTTACTGAGTCCCATACTTCAGAGGTTTTATAAGAAAACTTCAGATTGAGAAATGAGCTAGAGGGATTGATTTTAGAGAAAAATAAGCTGAAAAAGGGATTCTGAAGCATCGATATACCAATTGAAAACACCACAGACATATCAAAGATGACATATTGGGCCCCTCAAAGCATCTCATCAGAAGGAAATGAAGGAACTCCTTTCCCAAAATTTCTCTTCTAAGGTGGCCAAACTGAATTGCAAAAAATCACAGCACAAGGAGTACTTCCAAAATATTTCCACTGGGGCTGTTATGTTTTTCAGGGGAGGGGAAGCTGAGGTGGTGGTAGGGTTTGTCACAGAAGCAGTCTATGTCCATCTTTCTCAACTGTAATTCAGTTGGGCACTGATCATGTTCCTCCCCCTTTTATCTGGTGACAGTATGGATGGTGAACATCCACATGAAATCTTGGGTGAATACATGGCATGGGCCTCAGCATGATCTCCTGTACACAGCAAAGACACCAACACTGCCTTCTGCCACAGCCATGGGCCACAGACACTATCAGAGCCCTTGGCAGCAACACAGCTGAAGAACATCAACATGGCCTCATGCAGACCAGTTGCGTCAATAGGTCTCCTGGCATCGGCATTGAGGATGGACATTAACATGGATTCATGTGGAAGCTCAGACAAAGGCTATCTGCATTCCCTTGGTTATTCCCAAATAATCAAGAAAGATGTTATGGAAAAAAAAAAAACAAAAGATCAACATAATGAGCTGCAGGGTAAAAAAGATCCCCTTGCAGTTTAATCAAGTTCAGGAAGAAATCTTTTTTTTTTAATTTCACTTTATTCACTCTGCATCCCCCCATAATCCGCTCCCTCCTCCCCTCCCAGTCCCACCCTCCCCCCAGCCCTTTCTACATGCATGCCCCTCCCTTAGTCCACCGATAGGGGACATCCTCCTCTCCTTCCTTCTGATCCTAGTCTATCAGTTCTCATAAGAAGTGGCTGCATTGTCAGGGTTCTAGGTTATCTCCATGAATAGTCCTTGGTTGGAGTATGAGTCTCTGGGAAGTTCCCTGTGTTCAAATTTTCTTGTTCTGTTGCTCTCCTTGTGGAGTTCCTGTCCTCTCCAGTTCTTACTATTTCCCACTACTTACATAAAATTCCATTCACTCTGCCTGTCATTTGGCCATCAGGCTCAGTATCTGCTCTTACAGAAGGAGATTACAAAACTTACAGAAGAATTGAAAGAAGAAAAAACAAAACAGACCCCACAAAATACATACTAGAAATGAAACATTTCATGGGATTAGAAAGGAAAATTATGCAGGAGGAAATGATATATACATAACCAGAGAGATGGAAACAGGCAGAAAGAGAGAGAGAGAAAGAGAGAGAAACAGGCAGAGAAAGAGAGAAAGAATGCAGGATATTATTGAGCAAACATTACAAGTCATAGTAACTGAATAAAATAAAAAAAGTTGAGAAATGGAAGAGCCTGTGCAGTTAAAGAATTGGGAGTAGGACAAGTTCTGCATATCATTAGAGTTCACACTAGACGTTCTGCTGTAGAAGCAAAACACGGGTAGCATTGCCAGTTGCTCTTGCTGATGAAGGGAAAACATTAGAGTTTTAGTCCCAACTGGGATCTGAGTGACCTCATTGGAAGACAAATGAAAACATGCCACCATTGGGACAGCTTTTGAAACATAAGTTTTCACCACACAACTGTGTGCAAACACCACCGGAGTAATTTGCCAGAATAAGCTGCTCTGATCCAAAAAGGAAAAGAACATACATTGTGCTGTATTTTGCTGAAAAACATTAACTAATCACATTCAAGATGATTTATGAATAGTCTCCATTATATCAAAAGACCATGACTAGCAGGCTTTTCTGTAAAAGGACTGGTTCTCAGACTAGAGTGAAAGAAGAGAGATGCCCATCCTCAGTCACCTTTTATGAATTCAATGTGTCCTTTCCATTTTCTGTTTGACAGAAAATCAGCTCCTTTTCATGAAACTGGTGGAGAAAAGTAAGTCTCATTCTGGGGACACTCTCATCAACTGTCACCTGAGCTTCAGAGTAATTTAGATGACACTGATATTTTCTGAATAGGAAAACTACAAATTTTCCTGGGCTTATTGGACCTGATATAAAATGACAGCAATGAACTAATGTATCTGGTACTGTAGGCCAAAATGAATGTCATAATTTTTGGCAGCTCTAACGTTATAAACAGTGTAAGAAGTTTAACTTTTTCTGTTGAAAGGGCAATATTATGTCCATTTAAAAAGACAAAAATATGCACAAAAATAGCTAATTTAATTTTACAATACCAGTGTTTAAAGTAGATCACAAATGTGAGATACAAAGCTGCAGCCAGTTGGTGTTTAAGTTCCTCTCCCACTCTTTCTTAAAGCTCCTTGCTGGAGAGTGATCTGTCCATGGAGACACACATGTGATCTGCACTGAGTGCTCTTGGCCATCCACGTGGAAGAGCCAGGTGATGTGAGGACACCTAGTTGCTCTTAGAAGCATGATAAGAACTGCATAGAACATTTTAATTTTTAGCCACTTTAAAATGTAATAAGAAACTATGAACTAAATCTTTAGAATGTATGTTACACTAAAAGCATGTTTTGATATGGACTGCATTTTAATTGCCTATGTCAAAAAATGCAATTCTGAGCATCTGGACAAAAGGCTAGCGAAGTGTACCCTGTGAGACTGTACCAGGATATAGATCCTGAGAAAATAGCTGGGCATGAGTAGGAGGTACTGGAGTAGTCTGTGGTTCATTTGAAATCTCCTGAACAAAGTTAAACAGTTTAGAAAACAAAATTCTATCTTAGGTGTACGTTTGAAACTGTTAGGTTCATGGTCCTGGTAGTATGGAAGAGGAGTGCCAAGCCCAGGGAAATGGGGAGAGATAACCACCATTCAGAGTAGGCAATAGGGCAGGATAATTTAGTCTGTTGATTGTCAGGAGTACTTATCAGGAATCTGTTAAATCGTTCTTGAGAGGAGCCACAAAAATTTATTTTGGCTATATAAGATTAATTTGGGAGCAACTGTAATCTGAAAGCAGGGTCAGGTTGTTTTGGGGAGAATATAATTTGAGAAGCTCTGGTTGTGTCAAAATAGTCTTTTGCGGGTGTTGTTCAGGCACGTTCTTAAATTGAGATATTTTATGATCATTAGAGATTGGAGAGGGTCTTGACAGACAGTAAGAGGAACAGTCAGTAACAGTTTGGGGGAGTTTGGTGTGGACAGGTTGAGAGCACTTTGTTTTTGTTCCTAAGGAGGTACTTAGATGGTAAAGGATGCAAGCAGCCAGTACTGAGGATAGGGCATTGTTGCTATGGTATTGGCAGTGAGAGGAACTATAACTAACCAACGAATTTGAAGATGAAGCAGAAAGAAAAGAGTGGGAGGCATTTAAGGAGTTGTCAGAGGAGTTGAAGAGAGTTTGGTGGATGACCTTCACCCAAGTAAGGATTTAATCATGAGTGTTGTGTGTGTGTGTGAGAGAGAGAGACAGACAGACAGACAGAGACAGAGAAAGAGAGACACAATGAGAGGAGATGGTTTGGGTTTGGTTACATCTTGTAATTGGGTGTGTAGGATTTATGGTTTCATTAGCATATGTGATGCCTGAGAACATCTAAACAGTTAATTAATTTAGGGGAGTCAGTTGGCAGTAGATGTTTGGCAATCATTTGGGCAGAGGAAAAGTATGAGTGTGAGAAGAAAAATGAGTTTTGTCAGGAATTGGTTATCTCAAGAGAATAAGAGCCTGAAGCTGAGGATGAATAATAATAAAGGAGAGGACAGTCTAATGTGCCTCCCTGGGAGGAAAGAGCTGACAACCATATAAAAATTGTAGCAGAAGTAGCTAGAAGATCATCTTGTGTGTGAAAAGGATGGGATAGAAGCTCTCAAGGAGCTCCCTTTGTTCAGGGGTGTAGAGGATTTGAGAAATGTTGAGGCAAGGAGATTAAGTGTGGAATGATTAGGAGGAGGATAGGAAAGGAGTATCACTGGTGAATCTCTTATAAGAGAAGTATAGAGAGAAAAAAATCTGAGAAGGTGGAAGGGGTGGTAGATTCCATTGTAAGTTAAGAGTTTAGAGCAACTGTGATAAAAATAGATTTGGAGAGGGGACCCTGGAGCTTCTGCCTTTACCCTCAGCTTTAGCAGTTGTGGGGTGGGATATTAGTACTCTGAGATACCATAGCTATTTTTTAGATTTAGAGCTAAGCAGAGAGGCCGTGAAAAGAGTGTGCAGGCGAAAAGATCATCTTTGGACTGTGTTGCTTAGAGTTTTGGAGAGATACGCGATGGGGCAAAGAGCAGTGTTTGTGTATTTTGGAAGTTCAAGAATGGAAAGTTTTCTGTATATCTGGGATGCTGAAGGCTAGAGCAGAAAAGAGAATGTTTAATGCTTGAGGAATTGTTTGTGGATGGGAAGTAAGTGGCTGTCCAGAAGTAACATGGTATAGGGAAGAAATCAGGAGTATGTAGGGATCTATGATGGAGGACGCTGACTGAGACTGTAGAGATGGTGAGTGGAGATGGGCAAGGTGGTCTTAAAGTGAGGTGTCTATGGGTGGTGTGACAGAGAACCTGAGATAGGTGACTTGGGGAAAGGAGAGTTGTGCTTTGGAAGTTGAGAGCCAGAAACCTCTAAAAATGAGGTAATTGAGGAGTGAGGTCAGATGGGCTATTAGAAATAGAAGGACTGTGAAGAGGGAGGTTATTTATATATTGAAGCAGGCAGGAGGAAAAGGGAGAAGGTTAGCCAAGTCCATAGTAATGCTTGGGCAAGAGGATGGGGACTGTCTTTGAATCCCTGGAGAAGGACAGACAAGGTCAGTTTTTAGGATTTTTTAGTATAAGGATCCATATATGTGAAGACAAAATGCTTTGGAAGTGGACATCCAGGATTACTAAGACTATATTGTCCTTGAGATTTAGAACTGAGAATATACTGTGTGTATCTATCTGCTTCTGGGATATCGCACTCAGGATGATCTTTACTATATCCAACCATTGCCTACTCACTCATAAGTGGATACTAGACATAATATTAGATAAACCTACAAAAATATGTACACTTAAAGAAACTAAGCAAGAAGCAGGGTCCTGGGTAAGATGATCAGTCCTCACTTAGAAAGAAAAATGGGATGGATATTGTAAGAAGGAGAAAGCAGGGAACAGGACAGGAGCCTACCACAGAGGACCTCTGAAAGACTCTGTGCAACAGTGTATGATATCAGATGCTGAGATTCATAACCAAAGTTTGGGTAGAGTTCAGAGACCCTTATGAAAGAATGGGGAGATAGTAAAACCTGGAGAGGACAAGAGCTCTACAAGGAGAACAACAGAACCAAATAATCTGGCACAGGGTCTTTTCTGAGCCTGATATTCCAACCAAGGACCTTTTGTGGCTCTAACCTAATACCCCTGCTCAGATCTAGCTCATGGCAGCTCAGTATCCAAGTGACTTCCCTAGTAAGTGGACAGGAACTGTCTCTGACATGAACTCAGTGGTGGGCTCTTTGACCACCTCACCAAAGGTGGGAGCAGCCTTATCAGGCCACAGAGGAGAACAATGCAGCCAGTCCTAATGAGACCTGATAAGCTAGGGTCAGATGGAAGGGGAGTGGACCTCCCCTATCAGTGAACTTGGAGAGGGGAATGGGAGGAGATGAGGGAGAGAGGGTGGGATTGGGAGGAAATGAGAGAGGGGGTACTGCCGAGACACAAAGTGAATAAACGGTAATATAAAAATTTTTAAAAAGAAAAACTAAAAACAAAAGATTTAGGAGTGAAAAGTGAGTGGTGTGGTCAGCGATGATAGAGGACAGATTAAAGATGTAAAGAGAGAGTAGTTAACGAAACAAAAATATTAGACTAGGTGTAAGGTTTTGTTAGGTTTTTTGTTTATTTCATTGTGTTTTTTGCTGTTAATATGTGCTGTTAATATTGTACGGTGAGGAGGTAGAACATAAAAATGATTGGTATGAGTCCTAGGCGAGGCTGATTAAGGGTAGGGAGTATCTAGTTTGGAGGTGTATGCAGAAGGGTCTGGGAGTATAATAGAGAAAGGTTTATGATGCTCAACAAAGAAAGGAGAGGTGGCATCCATACAGTGGGATTGACTAAAGAGGTTGGCAGAGGATAAGAAGGGCTTGGGGATTGAGAGACTGGAAGTGTACAGAGTCTGAGGAAGGAAGAGGAGGTTACATGCAGTCTCCTGGGAGCTGTTATCAGGGGCAGAAAGGCAAATATATGTCAATTCTGCAGAAGACATCTTTTTTAGGAAAGGAATGGGACATTAGGAATGAGACAAAAATACTTGAAAGGAGCAATTTAAGGGAGAAGTATGGATGGGCCTGGAGCACTGGTTGTGAATTATGACGATGGGTGAGGGAGAGGGGTAAGTGGAGCCCCAACAGTAGCATCGAGAGAAGGAGCAAAATCTGAAACAACTCTTTTACAGTTTGAATTACTCTCCCAGATGTATAAAACACTTTCTCAGGCTTTCATATCTTCAGACCTTAACACAATTTCTTGTCCTAACTTAAGACAGACCTATATGTCTTGGGCCTACATAACTTGTTTCCTCTGGTTTTCTCTTGACTTATATAACTTACTTGTCTTTGTCTCATTAACTTTAGAACTCACATCTTTCTTAGTATGAAGCTTGTCAGCAAGGTAAACTGGCCTGCCAAGCAGCTGGATGTTTGCTGCTGTTAGAGCTACTTAACCATCAAGGTCATCTGAGATCGAAGGAGGATAAATTTGAGTAGAAAGTAAAATTTAAATGTTTTTTTTTTTGTATCACTTAAAATGACAGAGATTTACTTAGACAGTTGGTTGAAGCATATCAAGTCCTATCAGGAATCTTCCTCTCTGGCCTGACAAGGCTGCATCACCAGGGGAAAGTGATCAAAGAGCTTACAAGCAAATTCATGATAGAAGCAACCCCAGTTCTTCTTACTTAGGAAACCACATGGAGACTGAGCTGCACATTGGTACATCTGAGCAGGGGTGGACACTATCAACAGAACAAAACAAGTCTACAGACAGGGACAATTTCTTTACCAACCCAACACCGGACTGAAAGCTAATACCCAAAATGCATAAAGAACTCAAGAAATTAAGAACCAATAAACTAAATAATCCAATTACAAGTGAGGTACAGAGCTAAACAGATATTTTTCAACAGAGAAATATGGAATGATGGAGAAACAAAAAAAATGCCTAATATCCTTAGTCATCAGGGAAATGCAAATCTAAACGACCATGAGATTCTACCTCACATCCAAAAATATGGCTACGAATAAAACTCAACTGTAAACACATGATGGGGAGCATATAGAGAAAGGGTAACCCTCCACCATTGCTCGTGGGATGTAAACTTGTACAAACATTTTGGAAATCGACCTGGTGCTTTCTCAGAAATTTGGGAGTAGTGGTGCTTATGACCTAACTATACCTTTCCTGAGCATAAACCCACAAGATGATCTACCATTCAAGAAGGACATTTGCTCAACTATGGTCATTTCAGCTTTAGTTGTAATAGACAGAATCTAGACACAACCTAGATGTCCCTCAACCTAGAAATGGATATGGAAATTGTGGCACATTTACACAATGGAATAATACTCAGCAATTAAAAACAATAAAATCATGAAATTTGCAGGCAAACAGATATGTGAAGTACCCCAGAAGCACAATTTTTTTAAGTTTGGTTCTGAGGCTTGAAAGTGCTCCTGCACCCCACACACTTACTGCAGAGCCGTGGCATGGAAGCTCAGAATAATAAACATGATGATTTCGTAATTCCAGCCAGGAAATCATTGTGATACAGTTAAAATACTCTAGGGAAATCTTTGCTAATCCTAACTGCCACAGAGTAACAGAAGTGCAGGTGTCCTTTGAGCAGTAAGTCAAGCTGTTCTGAGCTGATTTGCATGTTGAGACATTAGCCATAGTGTACATTGTTCAAGGCCTCTTTACAGGCAGCATTCCAATCCCGGAGAAGCAGCCTCCTCCAGTTCAGCTCTCAGAGATGGGGTCCGCTGCTCTCCTGCTATGGAGACTGCTGCTGTGGGTGTCAGGTGAGAGGTTCCAGTTTTGGGAACAACTCCTGCAGCCATTGCTGTTTTCCATGCCTTGCTGTCCTGATCATCGAAATTATGGCATTTAGGCAGTGCAGGCAGGCACAGGTCCCACTAGGATGAACAAATATGTGATGGAAAGATGAAAAAGATAGCAAAACAGAGCATTACCTGTGCTATGGAGAGAGGCAGAATTGAGTTCTTGCTGGCAGTGAGGACCATGCTGATATGAGTGGCCTGCACTGCCCCCTGAGGCTGTGGTGATGTTTGGACACATGCTGCCACTAAGGACCATGTCTTGATCTATGGTCCTACTGCAGCCTGGTTCTGTGTTTATGTATGTGGCCATGCAGAAGTCTGTGGTCTGTGTCATAGCCTGAAGCCATGTGGAGGTCTGAGGCTGTCCTGCTGCTGAGGGTCACATTAATGTGACTATCCTGTGCTGCCCGTGCTGTCACCTGAGCCCATGGTGATGTACATGTTCTGGGCTGCCCCGATGGTATTGTCTAGTTTGGGGGTCCTACTACAGATGGGTTGTGTTCGTTATCATTATTGTCCCCCGAATCATGTTGAAGGCCATGATCCATGCTCCTGCTGATTATGAGCCCTGGCTGCTCTTCAAAGGATCTGGCTTCAATTCCCAGTACACATGATAGGTGATAAGGATCCATAACTCCAGCACCAGATACATACTTCACGCCCAGATGTAATTGTCACAGATACAAAAATGTTAAAAAGAAGACCTCATGTCATCTCCATTTTTCTACCACCATGCTGTCCACAGCTCTTGAAGCTGTAGGGTCACCAATGGGTTTCTCTTTAGTACTTCTAGGGACAGGTGTCAAATATCACCAGTAAACATCAATGGCATATGACAACTTGTTAGACACTGACAGGAGCACAGCTCAGTGTCTGTCATATTCTAGACCTTGAGATTAGGAACTTCCTGTATCCACATACTGTCTGCCTCTCTCATATGATGTTGTGTTAGTGGTTTACAGAGGAGATCTGCATGTGCTTATCAGAAATTATTTAACATTTTATACCTGAAAAGTCGATGTATAAAATATATGTACTTCAAGTAGAAGGAAATGCATATTGGATAAATGATTATTTATTTTTCAATAATATTTGTGGATTAATGGTGAAACATTAACATCAGATAAATAATTTGTGTTGGGCATATAATGTCATAAGCTGCCTTGTAATCAGGTGATTGATGATACACGTTTTTGAGAGATTGTCTCCATGTGTAGATTAGATTGGCCCAGAAGTTGGTATGTACCCCAGGCTGGCCTCAACTGCATGAGTCTCCTATTTTTCTCTCTTCAGTTCTGGGAGTACAGATGTGAAACTCCACTCCTTGCCATGTATTTGATTTATTTATTTTTCTCTTGTATTTTACACATAATTCTGGCATTATAATTTGCTTCGTAAATACATTTTCAGAGATCTGTGATATGAAGTCTTGGCAGCCTCTGTGATTACTCTTATCACTATTGATTTCTTTATACATACACAAATTTTCATTTTCACCATTTGTATAGCAACAATCGCTGATGTATCTTTCTATTGGTCTCTACAGAATCATTATGTAGATCAAGGCGGGTGTGCCCCCTTCTGGAGAGACCTATCTCTTCACGATGTCAGAAGCCCATCTTGATCCATTTTCAATACTGCTAATTTCTAAATTATACAAACAATTCTATTTCTTGAATGAAACTCATGACACTATCGTTCTACAGCAATGACGTCATGAAAAATCTATTTTTTCTTCTTTCCAGATTTGGGGCTCTCTTTCTATTTCCTGAAGTTGTGGGGCGGATGCTTGCTAGTTTTTGTCAGGTATCCTTTGCTGTGAGATTAAAGGTCCTTTGATCTGTCTTAAATTAATATCCACCAAGATATTCACAGCGTTAATTCTGGGCTTCTCTATGAATCTTAGTCCCTAGTTTATCTAAGAAACTACAGCCCAAAAGTCTGAGGTTCTGTTCTCTGTCTTCAGTATAACAGTGGCTTTGGAAATGAATAATACTGAATACATTTAGCCTCGATTCTCTTTTTCCTTTCATTTTTTCTTCTCTTTTCTTCTTTCTTTTATGGCCTGTTTTCTAAATATGTTTCTTTTGTTGTTGTTACTTTTTTGAACATATCCTATCATTTCACAAAAACTGTTAATCTGAGATAGCTCTACTAATGTTTCTACAGAAGACAATTGATTCAAATGTCTTGGATTTTAACCCAGCTCTGCTATTAGAGCACCTAGTACTTTTCTGTTTGAGAGCTGTAAGGAAATCTTTTTCAGCAATTGCTCATGCTCCATGTAATAGTATTTTTGACTGTTGACCAGCTACACTCACAGACACTGCAGAAACATTTGCTTTTGTATTTGTTGACTGCTTTGCATGGGACCCCTACAGCCCAGCCCAGCTGCTGAGAATTTATAAGCCAGGCATTTGCAGTGAGAGCTGAAATTCATCAGACAGCAGGGGAAGCAAGATGAAGTCACAGACCCAGGTCCTCATATCCCTGCTGCTTTGGGTGTCTGGTGAGAAACTCAATATGTTATAATCTTTGCAGACTCACTTTTTGTAGATAGGAAATTTAGAGTATACCTGTCTCAATATATCTTATGTAATAATACTCTGACAATATTATAGTATAAAGATGTTAAATGACAAATTTCAACTGTTCTACAATCTGTTTGTGCTACATTTATGTTTATTGTCTATTCATAATTACAGGTGTCTGTGCAGACATTGTGATGACCCAGTCTCCATCCTCCCTGGCCGTGTCAGCAGGAGAGAAAGTCACTATCCGCTGCAGGTCCAGTCAGAGTCTTTTACACACTGAACTCAGAGAGAACTTATTATCCTGGTACCAGCAGAAACCAGGGCAATCCCCTAAGCTGCTGATCTACTGGGCATCCAATCGATACACTGGGGTCCCTGATCGCTTCACAGGCAGTGGATCTAGGACAGATTTTACTCTCAGCATCAGCAGTGTGCAGGCTGAAGACCTGGCCATTTATTACTGTCTGCAGGGTATTAGTACTCCTCCCACAGTGCTTCAGCCTCCAACACAAACCTCCTTGAGAGTCTCACCAGCTGCCTGCAACACACACAGCCCTGGGCCTGCACACTTCCCTCTTCTGCCTTATAGCAGGTGTGCCTGAAAAAGTAATGAAAAATTCACAGAGCACTATATTAAATTATGGGTTCAATGATTCTTTTGTCTGTTTTTTTAAAATTACAGTTAATTCACTTTGTATTCCAGCTGTAGCCCCCTCCCCAATCCCTTCTGAATCTCACCCTCAGTCCTCTTCTTCTATGCCCCTCCCCCAGTCCTTAAGGGAGGTCCTTATCCCCTTCCATCTGACCCTAGTCTATCAGGTCTCATCAGGATTGGCTTCTTTGTCTTCCTCTATGGCCTGGTAAGGCTACTCCTCCCTCAGGTGGAGGTGATCAAAGAGCCAGCCCATA